>BLKR01014935.1:0-152024 GCA_011170035.1 Teleogryllus occipitalis | reverse complement strand
AGCAGTGTTTTTCAATCTTTTTGATTTCGCGATTTTGAATAAAAAGAGCTCATCAATCTTTTTCAGCATCACAAACCACCCGAGAATCGTACTTGGAAGTTTCATAACACGAGTCCAAATGTCAACCGCGAGATCACTGCAGCTGACGTTCGAACTTTCTAAAATAAGTTATATATGGAATATTAAGAACGTTCATATCTGCGCGCACAAAAACAATTTTCTCAACCGTCCAATGTATTTATATTCATTGAATTTATAGGCATACTACTGCATTTACAATTAAATAACGATAGTTAAAAAAAATATATATATATATATATATATATATATATATATATATATATATATATATATTATTTATATTAAAATTTGCATCAATAATTTAATAGTCAATAACAAAAATAATTTTTAACATAGAAGAAAATAAATTTTTAATTCTTGACTATTCTGGTTAATCGTATTTTTATTTTCATTGCAAATGGTTATAAACGATTGATACTTAAATTTTCATTAACATTTTCATATTGTAATATATTTATATAATAATATATAATTATACATAAGTTTATTTTGACAAATATTCAAAAACTTTTAATAAATAATTTTTTCTAACGTAAGATATTGAAAATCTTTGAAAGAATCATTTGGAAAAATCATTAACAATTGAATTAAAAATTATGAGCATCGTTGTCTGTCTATTTTACACAAAAAATCACTAAAACTATTAAAAAATTAAGAATTGTGCCCTAATAACATGAAATATTTTGGAAATATTACACAAATATTTATAAAAATATTTTTTATTATTTTTAAAGTATTAAATGTCCAACCTTATAAATATTTCATAAATATTTCTGTTATATTTCCAATATATTTTTATATTTTTTATAAAATCTAAGTATTAATTAAATGTTAATATGCATATTATTATGTCAATTTACATCAAAACTGTACTATTTCAGTGAATCAGTTGAAACACTAAATAATATTTATATATATTTTAATCATATTTTGTAATATTTTATAATATTTTAGAAATATTGTGCAAATATTTAAAATAATATTTTTTTGAAATATTTCAATAGTTGGACATTAAATATTACATAAACATTGTGAAAATATAAAATATTAAATAATATTTCCGTAATATTTTTAATCAATATTTTTAAAATATTGTTTGTTTTTAGGGTGAATTTTGCTCCTATCGAGTATTTGAAAAATAGAAAAATTACAATTTCTTAATTCTTGTTGCATTTCGTGTGATTTATGTGCATGTATACAAATTAAAACAATTATTAATCCTATGCCAATTCATTACGTAGGATCTTACGTAAGAACTTACGTAGGAATGGAAGTAGAAAATTACGTAGGATCCTACATAGAATCCTACGTAATATTTTTTAACAGGGTACAACTTAATTATAATTAATTTTGGTGTGCAAGGCTTCCACACGCTTAATTTTTATTGGTTAATCATTTAATCATTTTTATATTGTTTGATTTGTTTTTAGACATCCTGTGTCAACGAGTCATCATTATTAGCTAGCTACAAAGTCGCATATCGAGTCGCTAAAGCAGGAAAACCGCATACAATTGCCGAAAATCTTATTTTGCCAGCAGCTCTAGATAGGGTTGAAATTATGGTCAGCAAGCAGGAGGCAAACCAGTTTAAAAGCATACCACTTTCTGATAATACTATTTCACGCAGAATAAACGATATGACCAATGATATTCAAGAGCAAGTAGTCGAGAAATTGAAGAAGAGCCCACTTTTTGCTTTACAGTTTGACGAAACTACAGATGTTTCCGATTGTGTTCAGTTTGTAGTATTTGTGCGTTTTGAAGCAGAAGACAGTATCACAGAAGAAATTTTATTTTGCAAAGCACTTCCTGCAAACACTTCTGGCCAGTGTTTGTACGATATGTTTTTAGAAAGCACTTGCGACTACGACATTGATTGGAAAAAATGTATTGCTATTTGTAGCGATGGCGTTAAAGCTTTGAGTGGCAAAAAGAGCGGACTCGTTGCGAAAATAAAATCGATAATTCCAAATATATCATGGACACACTGTTTTCTTCATCTACAAGCTCTAGCTGCTAAGGTATTACCTTCTGCTTTAAATGACGTGCTTAAGGAGGTAATAAAAATGGTGAATTCTATCAAAGGTAAAAGCCTTGCAAACCCGGCTATTCTGAATCATTTGTGAAGATATGGGCTCGCTTCATTACAATCTTCATCACACAGAGGTCAGGTGGTTATCCAAAGGAAAGGTATTGACAAGAGTTCTAGAACTGAGAGCTGAATTGTTAATGTTTTTACAAGATACTAAATCTGAATACGTTCATGTTTTTACAAGATACTAAATCTGAATATGTTAATGTTTTTACAAGATACTAAATCTGAATATGTTAATTTTTCTGACCATGTTTGGCTCTTGAAACTAGCATTTTTGGCAGATCTTTTAAGCCACCTTAATAATTTAAACAAGAACCTCCAAGGTAGATTAGAAAATATTTTAACAGCTAAAGATAAAGTCAAAGCATTTTATGCAAAACTTCATTTATGGTCAACCTCTCTGCAAAACAATACATTCGAGTCTATTCCATGTGTTCAGAAGATTGTTGAAGATAATGCAACAGACCAAACGCTTGTGGTAAGGGCTCACATCACTTGCATGATACAGAGCTTGCATAATTTACAAGAGAAACTTTTAACATACTTTCCAGACTTGCACTCTGAAGCTGACAATGGGCGTAGATGGATTCTAAACCCATTCTTGGATAAGTCAATAGAACTGGCTGATCTCACCACAAGTATGAAAGAATGTCTTATAGATTTGGCTGCTGATGGCATGCTTAAAATGGAAGTTCTTTTGCAAAGTATCGACGTGTTTTGGATGAAAAGAAAACAAGAATATCCAGAACTGGCAAGGGAAGCTCTAAAATGATTAGTGCCATTCGCCACTTCATACTTGTGTGAACTGACATTCTCTGCAATGGTTGACATTAAAACTAAAAAGAGAAATAGACTTCAATTAGAAAAAGAATTGATTATTAACATTTCAAAAATTGCTCCAGGATTTGACAAATTTTTGAAAAATAAACAAGCCCATTCTTCTCACTAAAATTGTGTTTTTGAAGTAGTGTAGAATCTTACCTTTTTCTTTTTGCCGGCGACCCCCCAGGGGGTCGCGACCCACAGTTTGAAAAACACTGATATAGATGTTAACACGCTGTTCATGTGCCACCCGACGGGGTGTAAAAGAAAGTAATAATGAAAGGGCGAGTGTTATAGAGTATGTGAATGAGTATTATAGAGTACCTGAAATCGGGAGCATTATACAGGTAAGATTAGAATGAAAGTGATAACGTTCTGTAACACACACGAAAATGGCTGGGTCCAAATAAATATGGAAAATAACGGATCTACGCTCTAAAGATCACACTAAAAATTTTGATGGTTCTTCATTTTTTGCATATTATGATTATATCTGAGGTTTTGTGTTTCAGTTTCCTGAGGGAATTGATGTACTTTGTTGGATATGTATTGAATTCTCAGTGTTCGTATTTAAAGAGGACTGTTTCCTAGTTTCTCTTGCACTGCGAACAAAGTAGTTTGACTAGCCTGCATTTGACGAAGATGCATTTTCTTTTGAAATTGGAAATATTTGTAGTGGCGACCTGTTTGTTTCCAGATCATGTATTATCACAGCATCAGTCAGTAAGTTACTACAATTTCTCTCTCAATTTGTTCGATAATGAAATAAAACAACTTCACTGTACATTTCACAGTTGTTTCCGTAATATATTGAAAAGTAGTGGTGCTAAAACAGCACATACATTCTAGTATTATCGAGAGAGGTTACATAATATATAAATGACATGTCATTGTAATTTCTGCCCTCACTTCCGCCACAAGTTCCAACAAAATCGACGCGCCAGCGTTGCCTATCTGAAATTCTTTTGATAGCCAGGCTCCGTAGCCATTTCTTACTTCTACAAATGAAACAAACATGAATAAAAATCAACTTAAAATATTAGCAACACGTTATACGGAGAAGCAAGGTTAATTTAACATAATTAAATATCCAGAACTGACTGTCATCCCATGTACAAGGTGAGTCGCGTAATGTTAGCAATTTTCACGGAAGTATGTGAGGAAATGGGGCCAATTGACAAATGTATTCATTTCTGTTTTATCAGTTAAATTTTCGAGACATTAAGGTGTCTTTGTTTTCTGAAATGGAACTATATATACTTTTTAATCTATCATGACGATCGTAAAAGGACGAATCAATGATATACATGTTGTTACATGTGAGATAAATATTTTTTGCTTATTGATTGGCATTGATTTTTTGTGCCCAGACGTCCTTGTCCGAGCGCGTGTTGGCTGCGGGAGCGCTGAGTGACCTTGTATTACGGACTGTTATTCGTTCAAAATATCCGTTAAACACGAGCGACAAAACATGGAAAATTATTTTAATTATTTTTATTTAACATAACACTAGTACATCATTGGATTCGTCTTCTTACGCTCATCATGGTAGACAAAAAAATGTATAGTTCCATTTGAAAAAAACAACCAAGTTAACTCAATATCTCATAAAATACAAGTGGTAAAATATAAATGTGTACATGTATCAATTAGTCCCATTCCCTCATGCATTTCCTGGGAAAATCCATTACAATAACATCAACCGTTCAAAACCTGCAGGAGGTGCTAAAGTTAGGTGACTCACCCTGAATAGCTTTACGAATGCATTCGTAACTACGGTAGGATTACGTAATGTTCATCTTATGCATATTTACGACATTCAATAATTAAAGAGACTAATTGATGTAGAAAAAACTGCATTTGTACTATTTGAGACTTTGACTACTTTAGAACATATTCCTCAAGAATACACTTATCGAAAGGATGATCTAGTGGTGTTTTATGATTGATGCAAAGACGTTTTTGCCTAGTAGTTTGAGCCAGGTTTCCATTCGTTGACCTCCTCGATGTTGCTGAACTATTTCCCACGCAATGCCTCCTTGAGTGGACCAAACAAATGGCAATCAGGGGCAGCCGAACCTGGACTGTATGGAGAATGAGGTAGAATCTCTTAACCCGTTTTGCATGATTTTGTGGCCTGGAGGTATGAGGTCGAGCAATGTCTTAGAGTAAAATCAAGCTTTTTCTTTGAAATCTGCGTCGTCTTTCCCTCATACCTGGTGCCACATTGGTCATCTACATGACTAGATAGTTAACATTTTATTGTTCGCTGATCTTACTAATTAGCACAATTAATGGTGTTACAGAATGCTTTTGTTTTAGAAAATGGCGTTTAAGCGTTACTGTAAATTGGAAAATTGAATCTCCTTTCCAGGAATAATTTTTAAGTTTTGCTAAAGGTTTCAATAAAAGTCATTTGAAGCACTTTAATTCACAAATCAAATATGTTTACAAATTGCTGTAAGTGAGCATATGAACGGCATGAGAGATCTTCTAAAAAATTACATTTGTGTTATTTAAAAAAAAACAAAAGGATACGGCTAAATTAATTTTATGTAATCTAAAACATTGAATTTAGCACAGTGTGTATGAAATGTGTGAAGCAAAAAATTTGAAGCGTTTCTGAAAATGAGGAATTTTGAGCTCGTTTTCACTAAAATGTTAGAGTTTGCGTGAAAAAATTATCAGGCATCTTTTAAAGCACATGTTCTACGAAATGAAATAATGTGAAGAAGTCGCCACTAATGTAAATATTAACAACGCGAGAGACAAGTCAAAAATTACATTTTTGTAATTTATGCAGAAATAAAAGAATGAAACAAAATGGCGTTATTACATATCATAGAGTACATTTAGCAATATCCGTACCAGACGTTTGAAGAAAATATGTGGAACCGTTTTCGAGAGAAAATCTTGTTTCTGTTATTTTTTACTTTCTCGCACTTACTAACATAAGATTAGAAAAATTGAAATCGTGAGTTGAATAACCGCAAATTTTCGACACAAAAATTATTGCCGGGCGCTGGTATAGAAAAAGTGGATAATTCCAGTTGCTAAATATTGAAACGCTCTCCATTTCTGTTAAATTATTTATGCAACCGGTTTCCGAATTTATATCATTTCTGGGCGCCAGGAAAGGGTTGCGATTTTAAATTTCCCGCAAACACATCTAAAGGGAAATAATTATCCTACTAGCTCTGCCGGTTGGATTCTTACGAAAATAATCGTCGCCAGTACTTACTTTCTTCCTAGCAAACGATCATTCAATCCGCTCTCCATACGGAAGAAGCGAGGAATCTGAAATTTCTTTCTGGAAAGAAATTATTAAACTATGGATTGCACAAGATGCTAAAGAAATGATAATCAGCTTTTCTTTTTCAGAATGAGAACGTTATAAGTTTATTTAACAATTAAATATTTTTAACATGCAATGTCACCCTGGTCATGACCGATTGTAAAAATTGTCTATAGCGCTATTATTCTTACTATTTATATATCCATGCGCTCTTGGACGATGAGGCCAGGAAGAATCCACCACTCCGACCAATCTTCTCTCTTGTATCTTGTTCTCGGTCCGCTGCCGGATCAATGTCCTCTTCAACTTATTAATTGTTTCACTTACTACTCCCGGTGCCAGAATTATTCAAAGTTCCAAATAGAATTACGCACACAAAATAGAAGTCCTCACGGCTCAATTAGTTCCCGCAAAATTCCACCAAGTCCCGCATCTATCATTTACAATGACCTCTGCAGCACGATGTGCACGGTACGCGGTCTAAAGCTCCTCTCCTCAAAAATTACGAGGTTCAACCCTCCATAACTTTCATACCTTCTTGTCTCTTGTTTTACAAAACAATCTCCAGTTTCTTTCTACGTCATACTCCATTACCAGTTTACCACCAATCCTACATGCCCTTATATCACAATCTTCTGTCCGTTACTTGCCGCGCTATGTTTATTTACTTTTGCTTCCCTGATTGCTAAGGAACGCCCTGCCTGCATGCCTATGCCTTCAACATTTACACTTTTTAAGATGAATTTAATAAACTTTTGTCCCCAATTCTCATCAAAATATTGTGTGACAGTCTGGTGTGTCACAATATAGAAAAACATTCTGGAACACGTGGAATGGCTAGAATCAATTTTTTTTGTGGGGTCCTTCATACCGAAAACTAGATTGATGGCAAAACGTCTCCGTCTGTCTTTCTGCTCTCTCTCCCACTGTCCGTCTGTCTGTGTGTGCTCAATGCTAGCGCATACACCGTTCAGCTAATATTCTCAAAAATTGATATTCTCCAATCGTTTGGCTGATGTCACGTCTCCTGAAAGTTGAAACTGATATTTTAATTTTAGAAGTAGAAGAAGCTCCTCAGACATTTTCAAAATTTTCAAAAAAAGGCTCCAAAGTTTTGGATATAATTTTGTTGTTGAATAGTTGTGGAGGACATTTAAGAGAATGATGTAAGTATCATTTTCGTTGAAGTTGTTGATTTTTCGAAAATTCAAAAAAAATTATTGTTGAAAACTACAAAATTGAAAATAGAGATTTTTGCCTCAGACAAAGTCTGTAGTATAAAAATAGCTCTTTAAAAAAGGTCACGTACAATTTCCTGAAAAAAGTGTAACTTTCGCATAATTTGCGCTAGAAATTTACAATATTTTTCTCAAACACCGCTCGAAATTTTTTCTTTAAATTTTCTCCTCATATGTAATGAGGTACGGTTAGAAATATGATGTACAATGCTCTATTTTTTCGAAAATTGCAAAAAAGAATTGAAAACTACAATACTGAAGATTTTTGCCTCAAAAGTCTGTTATTAAAGTCTGTTACGAAATTATCTCTTAAAAAAGTCATGTGGGTTTTTTTGAACACACGACTAGTTTTTGCGTAATTTCTTCTTGAAAATAATGAATTATATACACGTTTCACGCCACCTATGAGCCACGAGAAAAATTGAATGAAAATAATGAAAATAATTTATTTAATTTTAATTATAATTTACTATTGAAAAATCCAATATTATTCCTATTTTACTTTCTCGCCCTTTTAGTTTTAACTCAATTTGCATTCTCAATGTATTGATAAATTTCTTGTTAACTAATTATGGACAAAAATCTAAAACTAATTAGGGAAAAAAAATCATAGGGAGAAAAGATATCTATCTTCAACTTTTTAGTTGTAGAAAGACGCCAAAAATTCCAAACGTTTGAAATTTTCGCAAATGCAATTATCAGAAAATCGTATACATGCCAACTTTATACGTTTATTTTAATCTTTTCTTACTGTAATAAGCGAGAAATCCTCGGGTTTATTTTTAATAGGAAAAACGACATTAATCGTTAGAAATATAACGCAAATGTGTGCAGAAAAAACGCTGGATACCAAGATATATACGTTGTTATGTCGATCATTAAACAAGTTATAGTAATCCATGCTTGGAGACAGAGCGCTATTTATTTGGTTGGTTGGTGATTCCGGGCGCGTCAACACCTTAGGCCATTAGTCCCGTAAGTGTAGTGCATGTTTTTTCCTCGGGAGATGGCGGTGATCTTCCCCCGCTGAATGGCGAGATCCGGTGCCGACCTCCCGTCGGCTAGTGGGATTTCTCCCTAACCAGGACTCTCCCACCAACGGGGCACCGCCCTAGCCGGGACAAGTTTCAACTTCCCGAACGGTCTCCCGGAATATGTGATAGTGTAGTGCATGTTAGTGTAACTGTGTATGTGTAAGGGGAGTGGATAGGACAAGGAAGAGGAAGGAAAGATCACGCGCGGTCCGTGGCCCGTTAGGGTAGTGCTCCGGCATTCGCCTAGTGTTGATCGAAGAAACCACGGAATACTATCCATCAGAGCAGCCGGGCGCTAGAATTCTCCTCCAGACAGCGACTGAATTCGGCCTTGAAAATTGAAAATATTTGAACATGCCACTTGAATTTATAGTTTACAGGGAATAAATTGTGACATTTAATTAGTCTACAAATTTTAATGTATGTAGAATGCATACTTTTTGAGAAAACTGCACTTGAGTGTGAAAAAAATTACTTTTGAGAAAACGCGTGTCAGTCATGCGTTTTCGCTACGCATACTACGCTCACCTCATTTAATGTCAACATAGTTTTCGTTTATAAATCATTTCACTTTACAAAACATTTTAAGAACTTAGAAACTACACTAATATTAACAATTATGTAACCACTGTATATTCTATGTACAAAAAAGTGTCACTTTCTTTTGCTTGATGAAATAACTTTTTTCCTGAGGTCAATAGCGTGGATCTTGCCCCAGGAGTTACGTTTGTTTTCATGGAAACATCTTTATTTTGACTCGTTTTTTTTGTAAATTGATTGCCATAAAACTTTCGTTTGGCAAATTTCTTCATTCTACGCCTTTTAACGTGGGAAATAACTGTCTTAACAACGAAATGAGAAAAAAACAACACATAACCCGTATAGCCAAAACTTTAAACAGAAACAACTATACAAGTTCTGTGAACGAAGACTATAGAGCATCAAACTTTTACATAGTATTGAATATACCCCAAACAAGATTTTCTTAGCAAACAATTCCCAAAAATTATTCCACATTTGAAAGAAAACAGAACTAGAACAGAGAAAGGGGGTGTAACCTATTTAAAAGGAGGTATTACATTACATGTACAGGAGGATTTAAATTTCTATTTAAACCATTTAAATTGTCGAAAAGTGAGAAAAGTTTGTATATTCTTGAAGAGGAAAGATTGGAGATTTTTCTGAGAATGAAAACAAAAAATCACATTTTTTGTCAAAATTAACTATCATTTCTCCTTGTAAATATTGTAAATAAGAAAGTTTAATTACTTCAGAAATAGGTTCATTATAAATTGTAATATTACCACTATAAATGTTAAATTCTTACTATTTAGAAAAAGAAAATATTGATAATTTGTAGTTAGTTGCCATCAATTCAATAATTGATTTAAATCAACAGAACTTTCAGGTATTGTTTTTCTGTGGAATGTGGGAGGTTCCCATGAGTCAGAGTTTCTATATATCTACTGTATCCTCACTATATCTACTATATATCCTCACAACCTCTTTTAAACCCCTTCCTGAAACTGTACAAATAAACAAACCCGTTCGTAATAATTAATTGTTATCTTTCTAAATGTGGATTGCAAAGCACCATTCAACGAATTTTTGTAAGGTCTTGAGCACGCAAATCGATCCTAAAAAGGAAATTGAAATAAAAATTATTACTGCTTCGGGAAGAGATATAAAATTTAATTACTCCATATTTGTGAGGATATTACCATCCAAAATAATAACTCCATAAAATTTATATTATGAAACCGAATAAATTTGTTTGGATTTATTCCTTATTCTGTCAGATGTTGGCAAAATTTCCTTCGCTAGTCATGTCATCAACTATACATATAAAACAAAACAAATACATTTATAATAATATATGATTAACATTACAACACATACTTCTTTCTACATTCATACAATTAAATTTCCTACATCCATACGAGTGCACTTTACCAATTTGATTATGAATAATGGATTATTAAATTATGAATAATATGTGCATGGCCATATCTTTCTCAATATCTTAAAAATTAGAACATTCTTCGCCTTGTTATAAATTTTGAATGATTGAAAATAAATAAAATGTTTTTCGGAACTTCCCCATCTATTGCTTGACAATTCTGAGGTCACTATACTTCATGTTCAATGTTCCACACAAAACATAAAACAATACATCTTCCCATCGTTTAAAACATTTCAACACTTCCAATCATATACACTTTCAATCCTCAGCGACTCAACTACACGACGCATCTCGCAAAAGCGACTCGATCCCCTCCGAGTTTCCCTTCGATTTCCAGACCGCGTGATTTGAAGACAAAAGACGTTCTTCCGCTCTTATTTGCGGCGGCGATGGTGTAACGGTTAGCGTATTGGGCTGTTATATCCAAGTTTGCGGGTTCGAACCCGATCGAAGCCGCGGAAAAATCCTTCGTACGTTTTCCTTCGGAGGGGAAGTAAAGCCGGCTGTCCCATGTTAGTAGATTTACTACATGTAAAAGATCCTCAAGCCTAAATGATGCCTCTGAACTAAATTCAAATCACCTGTTTCGTCGCCCAAGTAATACCTTCTTTCTCCAATGGTTGGTGAAAGGAGCGTAGCGGAATTTGCGTGGTCAGACGGAAGAGCAGGCCTCATGGCCTGAGTCTCGCGACGTAAAATAAGGCAAATTCAATTATTACTTATCGCTTTCTTCTTACGTTAATTTCTTTTAAAAACCTTGTGGCATTGCCATAATTTCCCAAAAAATGTTCCGAAATATTTCCACTGTTCGTAATCCTCTTTTAAACACTAGTTTCCTTTATTTCAATAAATATAAACAGTTTTTGTTCGTCACTTTTTGAGAACATCTGACTTTTTTTAATATGGAAATGTTCTTTTTACCATTGCGAACTTTATTTAATTTGAAGGGTATGATTTTACGACAATGGTTTCTTAATTAGAATATGCCCTATTTTTATTTGCTGATATTCCCATAGTCCATTTTGAGCCTCGCTCTTGAGAAAGCAATTAAATTAACGAAAATTAAATTCCACTAATGCACTTTCAATTGTTCGTCCATGTTTACAAAAGAAAATTAAGCGTTCTCTTTCTTATTAATGTCTAAATATTGGGCGCGTCTGAATAGACCGTCACAGCTTCCCCAGACCAAAGACGTCAATATATCGTCGGCAACGTTCGGGATTTATTTGACTCTCATAACCTGCGTTTGACAATCTCTCCTGACGTAGCGTCCTTGTCGTTTCGTTCAGCCGCACACACGTAGTGAAGTTGTCATCAAACATCCCATCACACGTCACAATCACTTTCTTTTTGTCATTAAACTCGTTACACTTACAGTTTGCTTGGATCACAAACAAATATGCCATACATTCAGCCAATCTTCCTTCTTCCTACATGCCAAAACATATATCTAAAAACTAAATATAACCTTGCTAACTATGTACCCAAAATAAAGTCCTACTTTAACACTTTCCCTTAATTTCCTCATAAACTAATTTCACGTACGGTTTAATATTGTATAAATTATATGTGTCGACTTCCCGTTCCTGGTCTCCTAATAAAACTGTTCCTTAATCTAGTACCTTTAGAATATTGTACGGCCACGAATACAATGGAAAGAATTTCGAAACCAATTTCTGCTCCCGCGACGACGAATGCACCGATCTGATCAGGACTCGATCGCCTGCTTGATATGTCGACTGAATCACTTGTTTCTGGTAGTTCTTCCTCTTTCTAGCCCCACATACTATGCCACTTATGGCTCAGTTAATTGTTGGCTAAGGAAGGGAGGTGACGTGCAACTCGCTGAGAGAGAGAGAGAGAGAGAGAGAGAGAGAGAGAGAGAGAGAGAGAGAGAGAGAGAGAGAGAGAGAGAGAGAGAGAGAGAGAGAGATATTGGGATTCCTACAACGTACAGGATAAAGGCTCCTAAGGTCTTGACATCCCAAGTGAAACACATTCACTTACACTTAACCTAGTTTATTGATTCTATGTTACATGTGAACACACAAGAGGGCTGGAGGCTCTTATGGATTTGATTTATCAAATATCAACAAACTCCGCTTTACCGTCTTGAAGTCAGGACTCATCGAGTCAAGGTAGGCTCGTCGGCAGAGAGACCTCGTCACGCAGCAAGCCAGCGACGAGCGTCCAGCAAAGTCAAGAGAGCCAAGAGCTCCAAGTGCGAAGGGAGCTTCTGGTGAGCTAAGAGCCCAGAGAGCTTCTGGGGGTGTCACTGGCGCATTATGAGCTCGGGCCACGTGATGCGCGTGCCGTGTGCAGAGGCGCGTGCCGTGTGCAAAACACGTCATCCTCGGCGATTCGCAGGGAACCGTCCACCGCAAGGATCATCCTGTTTTTGATGCGATCCAGCTATGGACGCGGCCCGCAGGCGCCAGAGTGTCGAACCGTCTGGGAGACCCTGCACTTGTTTGCGCACTTAGCACAACGTGCCCCGATTCTTGGCGGCGATGACGGTGGCGATGGTGTAGTGGTTAGCGTATCGGACTGCTAAACCCAAGGTTCCGGGTTCAAACCCGATTGAAGTGCGCCTTCCTTCGGAGGGGAAGTAAAGCCGGCTGTTCCATGTTAGTACATTTACTGCATGTAAAAGATCCTCAAGACTAAATGATGCCTCTGAGCTAAATTCAAATCGCCTGTTTCGTCACCCAAGTAATACCTTCTTTCTCCCATGATTGGTGAAAGGAGTGTAACGAAATTTGCGTGGTCAGACGGAAAAGCATGCCTCATGGCCTGAGTCTCGCCATGCTAAGGCCAATTCAATTCTCTTTTGTACTGCCATAATCAATAAATTGACAGTGGCACTGTAGAGAATTGCACGTCCACATACGATAGTTAAACGTAATATGTTGTAGGCCGAAACCCATAATCATCATAATTATCCTATTATACTGATTATGTAAAAGTTTAATATGACAGAAGAGTCATAATGGGTTACATTTCTATATGTATTTCAGCCTAACATTTTAACACTTGTAAATTTTCAAGAATGTGTTTATGTTGATCTCAGAGGGTATTACATGTGTCAGTGAAGTTTATTTACTGATTTAATATTCTTTGTGTTGTTAACATTGAAACAGAACAGTATTCTGAAGATGCATTCACTTGTTCCATTTAGATCTTCTAGGTGGGATGTGCTTTAAGAGTAATTTCAGAAAAATAACCTGCAATTAATTCTGCACCTAAATAAATAATAATTCAGTTCGTGTTTTTGTACTTATACACCAGTTTATCAGAGTTATTAGGAATGTGATAATATTAATTGAATATTACTTTATTATCATATCATTCTTTAGTTTCTTTTGAAATCTGATTAATGCTAGTGTTCAGTTCTTACTGTAGTTATAAAGAAACTAGCAAATGGACAAATGATTGTCTTCAGAAGCAAACAAAGATTTGTTTAAAATTGAGTGAAACTTATTTGTGTTGTTTTGGGGATGTGTTTTTTTATTGTGTAGTGCTTGTGTTTTTTTCTTTTTCATTGTTTGTGGATTGATTTTCTGTATTTTGGTATATGTTAAAGAAAACGTCCAATTATAAATGTTCTGTGACTATGACTGTGTTTGTTTTACAAAAATCTTCATTGAAAGAACCCCGAATCCATGAATAATTAATAAGAAAACCTGAGGAGAGGTTACAATGCGAATTACAATATGTTGTATACCGAAACCGATAATCAAAGGGGGTAGCGGAATAAGATGTGCAAATCTGCCCCCAGGAGAACAATTTTTTTGTTGATAATCGTAATTGAAGTGTAAAAAGAAACAAGTTATTCGCCGGATTTTTGGTTCTTACATACGTTTACTTTTTTTAACCACATTACGCCTATGAATATTGACATAAATTATCCTTGCGATTTTATATAGATAGAGAAGTTTTGATGAATTTTTTCAGACATTTCTATTCGATTAGGACCATTAAAATCAACAGAAAAGAAGGGGAAAAATATTTTTTTCTTTGCTTTTTTAAGAATGTCTCGTGTTTTGAGGCAGATCATAAAAAGGGCTGAATACAAATTGTAGCCCTGTCAATTCTCTACAGTTTTCCAAAATTTCAACCTTTTATCTTATAATTTGCACCCGACAGATCAATATAAATAAAACAGGAATTTGATAGTATTTTATTTACTTTCTCAAAAATTAGAATTAACCAAGAAAGTGAAGATTCATGTTGTAAGTACAGACTCGCACCGGAAGATAATTTGTACCTCACTTAGTAACAACATATAATTCTCGTCTCGCCGCCCAACATTCTACCAGTATCAGTCAGGGTGTGTGATGGTGGGGTGAGGATAGTTGAATGTCCCTCACTTCCTGTGAGGTGCCCAAGATTGAGGAGCATCCAGAACATAATTTAATTATGAATACACCTTGTTGGTGGTTGAAAGGTATGTTACTCTTGTCGACAAAATTTGTGAATGTGTTCAACTGTAGCCAGATATTTTAATTGTATCCGACACGTGTTTTTGTAGCCTTATTGTAACTGTATGTTGTTTCTTTCTCACATTATATAGCCCTGAGGAAGGAAAGATATTTTCCAAAACGTCCGCAAACAACCATGTTGTAGATTATTTTTATTTCTACTGACCAAGCCCCGTCAACCTGCCTTCAATTATTTCTAATATTGTGTAATATTGTTACCAAAAACATTAAGTACTCACTACATGATGCAGTCACTTATGTTTTTTAATATTGTAATAATTATTATTGTAACAATTATTATTGTAATATTGTAATAATTATTTGTAATATTGTATAATATTGTTACCAAATACATTAAGTACTCACTTCATGATGCAGTCACTTATGTTTTTGATTTAGGAAGCAGATTACCTCTTATGTGACATTATGTTCGTTTGGTTCTATATCGAAATGTGCAGATTATTCATCTACGTGCAAGGCACAATTTTTGATACTCGCCTCATCTGGTTTAATGTCATCAGATGCAAAATGTCTGCCATACACATATACGACATAATGTCATACACGTCACATATAAGTTACACGACATATACGTTACGTGTCGGAGGATCGTTGATACATAAAAATATTTCAAACACTTTCAAACGCTTTTCACGCTTTTCAAACACTGAACTAATTAATGTTGCTTCCGAAACTCGTATTCGTTTTTGTAACGACGCGCGTTTTTATATCGAAAGGAAATAGCAGTTGTGGTACACACTTAATTCGAAAAATGTTGTTTATTGAACATTGGCATAATTTCAGAGCATATTTATACGCGTGCTAAGTAGACAAACAAGAGTCAGCCTTATTATTAAAATATCTGTTAAATCAAGGCAACGAAAATATTCTCGTAATATCTATATATAAAGTATATAAATACAATATTAATAATATTATTAACGTTATATTTATAATTTTATTATATTTATAATATTATTATAAATATAAAGTATAACAACTCATTATTTTTAGTTAAAACCTTAATTCATGCAGTATATAAAATCCAATATGTTATAATTTTATTTATATTTTCTAATAGTCATAAAGGGAAAAAACTACGAAAATTAATAAAACAAAACCCAATTGTAAGAAAATAAAAAACTACTATTTTACTGTTATATTTATATTGAGCTGTCGGGTGCAAATTATACGATAAAATATTGAAATTGTGGGAAACTGAAGAGAATTTACAGGGCTACAATTTGTATTTCGGTCTCTTTATGATCTGTGTAAAAAGTAATAACATAAAATATTCTTAAAAAACAAAGAAATAAAGTTTTTTGCTACTTTCCCCTTCTTTTTTGGGGGATTTTAAGGGTCAAAGCCAGTTATAAATGCCTGAAAAATTGTCAAAACATCTTTATCACCTATAGAAAATAGCAAGAACAATTTAAGTCAATATACATAGGCGTAATGTGATAAAAAATTCTAAACGTACATAAGAAAATTGAAAACGCGATTTTTGCATTCGTACAAATTTCCCAGGGTAAATTCATTTAAATCTGACGAAAAACTTGTTTTTCCTTTCTCGTATACTTATATATACGGAGTAATATACGTAGTATAGAGAAAGTTATATAATGCTGCGCGAGAAAACGGCGATTTTTTGGTGGAAAAAATTCATTGCTGGGCTCTGATAACGAAAAAGTAGATATATCCGGATGCTAAATTAAGAAAAAACTCATCTCACACGAGGTGTAGCCAGAATCCCTGTTTTGTGGGTCCTTCATGCCGAAAAACTAATTGAAAGCGAAACATCCGTCTGTCTGTCCGTCCGTCTATCGTATGTGAACAAACCTAGCGCCTAAACCGTGCGTAGAAATTTTCCAAATTGAAGAAACCCCTGTAGTATTTGCGTAATCAGAAGCTCTGCGAGTTTGATAAATATTCATTAATTTTTTGGGGGACTTTACATGAAGCCCTAGGAACATTTTCAAAGTTTTTATCAAAAACTGGTGAAACTTTTTCTTTAAATATCCAGTAAGAATAGATTAATATACACTTATAAAGATGGCATAGCTCCGATTTTCAGGATTAACCCTAAATTTTCGGAAATTGTAGAAGTATGCATTTTTTCGGCAAATTCTTACAACTACATTACTGAAGATAAAGACTTTTCCTTTAAATGAAATTTGTTGTCAATAAATAGCTGTCGTTTTAGTAACGGTTTTCTGTGAAAATGAGCTAAAATGTCTGCATTTTCAGAAACGCTGAAACGCCATTTTCTCAAAAATGGCTCCAAATTGATTCTTCAAAAATTTCCAATAGATAGTGCCCATTGTACTGTTTAATAATACGTTAAGTTTATTTTGGTGTTTATTTTTTTTTCTAAAATTATAATTAATATAATATTATTTTCATAAAAAACTATTCGTATTTACACGAATTACTTGTCATTCTGTTCCTTCCTACGCAAAGCGAAATGATCCATTCCTTTTCACTTTTAACTCAATTAAATGACATAATTTAAAACATATTTCATGCTTAAATAATATTAAACGTAATCTTTCTTTTCAATGGTAGAAAGTCAGCCCACAGGCAAATATCAAATTACATTCACAAAGCGACCGCGCCTCAAACGAAGCGCGGGTAATTAGAATTTACTATTTTGAATTTTTTCCAATCTTCGAAAATACAGAGTACGTCGAAAATGGAACCAGCACCAACTTCCTTACAGTTCTTAGCTGCACACGTGATAAAATGGAGCCGTTTTTGGTATAATAATGGTTTTAAAACTTAAAAAAATCCTATGATTGACGCCAAATTACGCAAAAAAATACTCATATTTTCGAATAAATGAACCTGACTTTATTTGAAGATCTATTTAGATGAGCACATTTCATTAAGAAAAAATGTATCTTTATAATTGCAATTGTAAAAATGTTAATTTTTTTTCAATATTTGCAATTTTCGAAAAATGAGGGATATCAAAGAACACGGGATCTGCATCATTCTCTATACGCTATCCGTACAATTCAATCAAATTATATTTGAATAATCAAATAATATTTGATGCTGTACTTCAGAAAAACATTGCTTAAAAATTAAAAATTGCCTATATTGTATTTAAAATTACGCGATGAGTACTCAACGTTTCGAAAAATTTTACATGGTCGTATTTCAAAATCTGCCTTTAAAGAACTCATTTCATTAAAAAATGGGGGTAAATAGTGGTTTCAAGAAAGTATTACTTGAAAACACCTCTATCATTAATATTGTATTTGTAGGAAGACGCCGAGAAAATTGAAACTTTTGCAATTTTTGAAAATTCAGTTAATCATGAAAAACGATCCTATGCCACCTTTATAAGGGTATTTTTCTCTATTCTTTCAAAAACTATAAAGAAAAAATTTGAAGCCATTTTTGAGAAAATTTTGAAAATGTTCTGGGAACTAAATGAAAAGTACCCCCAAATTTTAAAGAATGTTTTTCAAAATTTCGAAGTTTTTAGTAGAGCCAGGTGGACAGGGGTTTCTTCAATTTGAAGAAAATCCTATGCATGGTTTAGTCGCTATTTCTGTTCACAGACAGACAGAGGGACGGAGACACGGACGGATACATGGACGTTTAGAAAAAAACAGAAATCCCGAAATCTATTTTCCGCAGCATTACAGAACTTTCTCTATACTATGTGTATTACTCGGTATATACGTACGTATACAAGAAAGTATAATTCTCTTATCATAAACATTTTAGTTGTATGAAGACGTCAAAAAAATGTTGAACTTTTGCAATTTTCATTTTCATTAGGTATTTCAATGAAAATGAGACCTGCAACATTGTGTTAGGTGTTTATTACGCTATCTTAGTAAATATTTTGTACCATTTATTTGAAAATTTTAAAAATGACTCGGAGGTTTTTGGTAAAGTACCTCCCAAACTTTACATATCATTTTCAAGTTGAAGGGGCGGTGACATCAGTATGATCAATTGTGGAATATAAATTATAGAGAAAATCGGCGGAATGGTTTATCCACTAGCATTGTTCACAGACGGACAGACGTTTAGCCGTGAATTGATTTTCCGGTATCAAGGACCCAAAAATTGTGAATTCTGACTACACCACATTTTAAAAGAAGTAATTTGATATATACAGCAACAGGATTTATCCACTTGTGCATTTTAATACCGAACATGCGCATGATTACATAACTTTCTCTTCTTACGGGGCTAGGTATCGAAAGGGCGAGAAATTAAAACTAACAAAATTTGTTTTAAACGTATTAAACAATAATTTAAAGATATAAATGCTACTACTGATTGTATTTATATCTATGAAAAAAGAGCTCATGGGAACATCACAATGGTTTCTCCATACATGTTGTATATAAATGTGTTATACTCACATATGTTATTATTTTTAGGGAAAATACAAGTATATTCATATGACATCACTGGAGAGTTGTGAAGATTCGGCAGATTTAGATGTATGGCCCGTCAGCTACACTTTTACCAAGAACGATGACAATGAGTTCGTTCTCTCTTTTAATATCACTCTCTTAAAAGATATTGTACCGGAAATGAAGGTGAGTTTCGCAACAGTAGCAAATTTATTTCAGATCATATTACTCAGAAAAACTGTACTGCCGGCATTTCAGTCGACGTAAATATAATTGCATATCACATCTAAATATTCTTACGCCTGGCAAATTGAAAATCTGATAATAGGTACCAGTTAATGTCCATCCATTTCTTTAAAATTGTTTCCTTTCAATTACTGCAGGAAATTAATACTTATTCATACCAATTTTGTTGTTTCTGATGCAACAGGCCTTCGTCGTAGGACAAAGGTGGTTTTCTGGGTCAGGATGGAAAACATTTTATCCGTATGACGACACAAATATTTGTGTGCAAGCATGCCAACAGTTTCCAGAATTAATAGAACCTATCTTCGAAGCCTTGGGTCTAACATATGATCCAATAAATCCGGAAAACAACTGTCCCATACGAGCGGTACGTATTATTGATATTTCTGGTGTTAATATTTTACTAGCTGAAGCATCCGATGTTATCTGGCTTTTCAATTGGAATAATAATCAATTCAACAGCCCCACTCCGCCATCCTCGCAAGCTTTTTTAGAATATAATTTATTCTACTTATGTAATATTTATATATTTATATTATAAAATATATACTTATTATATAATATATAATTGATGTATAATGTATAAAATTATATTATATATTATATTTATTCATTAAATAACGTGCATAACTCGGTATTTTTAATTCATCTCGTTTTTATCAGCTTTAATATTAAAGCTAAATTCTAGTACAATTGTAACTAGTTACTACTCATCTATAGGCAATTCACTGAGCTCCTATGAAATAAAGTCCTGTCTCACAATATGCAGAGCAATGAATCTAATGGATCTCTATTTTTTAATGTCGTTGGGAACTGCTTTCTAGTACGGTGAACTATGCGGAGGTAGATTCTTTTAGATTATATTCTTCTATAGATATTGTGACGATCCATGCGGTCTCGTCTACAAATATTATTTAATATGTTTTAATAGACCCCAAAGGCGGCATATTTACAATGGCAAATTACGGAATTCGAGAGAGCAGATTGACTATTGAGCTATTGACTTATTACGCCGGAACTAAGGAAATGTGAAAACAACAGATCGGGGTAAATGTATAAATGAAGAAAAAAAGAACATCTTAGAGTCACGAAATTCGGATGTAAATTAGGTTTCAAAAAAATTAAAAAGAGATCATAATTGTTTGTAAGACGATTGAACACTACTCACCTAAATCGTCATGTAAGTAAAATATGTCAAATAAACTAAACGGGTAGTACAGTAAAATATTAACAAAATACAGTAAAATATTAACAAAATCTCAACGAATATATATTTTGTGACCGTACTTACCCCAGTTTCCCGAATTAGGGATTCTGGTTGACCAAGCAAGTACTTACTACATATTAAAATTTTGAATGTTAGATCGAAATGATAAGGACAAGGGATCGTTCTAGGGGGGAGCGCCTTTATTAGGAGGATGTTGGCTTTGGGTTTGATACTTTTCTCGTGCAATTCACTATACACCAAGTTACATATTACAATTATTCGTTTATTCATAAAAACATGACTATGTTCAACAACGGAACAAATCTTCATTATATAATCGCATGTTGTTAATGTGACTAACATCATTACCAATTAAGCTGTTGGAAATATCTAGTCATCCGGGAGCTCCCACACTCTTATGCAACAATAGTATACCAACATTCTACATCCTACATTTTCACATTCACAATTATTATTACCTAACATTAATCAATTATAATCTATCCCTTCCTCAGTACACGGTTATGATTGTTCATTATTATGTCCTTCCTCTACATTGCACACTCGGAAACTTATGATTACAATAATTCAACACGACTTTCCCGAATATTACGAGCTTCGTTACTTATCTGAGGGTCCCGTAGTTCTGTCGTGGGAAATGTAGCCGCCTTTTCTGATGTCCTTGACGAGGTCGAGCCACCCGTCCGCCGACTGTGTGCTGTCCACGTGGTCGCCGTGCCGTGCCCTGCGTTCTGCTATTTCACCGTTCGTTTCCAACGTCCGGACACGAATTCGGTCTCCTTGTTGCGATTTACTTGCTTGAAGCCGTTGATTTGTCCTTACCATTATAGTTTATAGCCCACGCACATTGCTGCACCACGTGCTTTCACATCACTTAACAGTTTCATGCTTATTGATGTTCGGAACTCACCAATTTTTAGTATTATACATTAGTCCGCTGCTCCGCATGCTCGTTTACTCGCATATTAACACTTCCACGCACTTTCATCCCTCGATGTATTCCGATTTCCTTCCCTCACCTCACATACGCCACACAGCCCCGTGCGCGCCATTCGTCATGTCTCCTTATACTGTTTTGAATCCTGCCTCCTCTCTCACCGGCCGTGACTCGTTCTTAGAATCGTTCCTCTGGAAGATCGATCTGCGGTCTTTACCCGCGCCAGATTTAAATTAGCACTTTGTTCTTTTCCTATTTAACGGCCGAAAGACCGTTAGGTCATTATATATATTTATTACGGAAGGAAACGTGATCACGTGTGAGCAAAACTGTTATATTAATAGAAAGTAAATGACAAACGAACGAGACGGCAATTGTTTCATGAACTTTAGCAATTTAGAACCAGAGGTGCTACAGAACGGCACAAACTTTCACGTAGTAATGTTTTCGATTTTTTTTGTGAACAGGTACTCTACAGCCTTGCCCCTCCTTGCCTGCTACCACCGCCCAAAGTACAACTTTTCGGTTTAAATCGTTCTAAATCGTTATAATCGTCCTCGTCCTAAATAGCACATCCACTCACTAAAGTAATACTGTGAACAAATCGATGGAAATGGGGATATCAAAGGCACGAGGGATATTTTAAAAAAATAAAATTTTGAAATTTTTGAAAAAAATGAATACACCAAAATTGACTTTACGGCGAATTAAGCAACAATTTGGAACTATTTTTTAGAAAACAGCGTTTGAGTGTTTCTGAAAATGCGGTATTTTGAGCCCATTTTCACTGAAAACGGTTGATTTTTAGAAACTTTATTTGACATTATTTAAACCACGTGTACCCATAAATATAAAATTGTGAAGAAATCCAGTCTAATGTAAATATTACCGAAGTGAAAGTCAAGTCAATGAAATTATATTTTTGTATTTTTTTAAAAAAATCAAAGAATAGAGCAATGAAACGTTTATGTCATCGTATTGGGTACATTTGGCACTACCCATACGAAAAATGTAGAGGAAATTTTGGAGCCGTTTTTGAGAAAATCTTATTTTTGTAATTTTTTACAAATGCGTGAATTGCACGCGCTGTTACACGAAGACTACAAACATTTTCAAACAAATATACATTAACTTAATGAAAGAACTATTTATGGGTAACAAATTTCATTTATTGGAAAAATCCCTATCTTAAATTTTATAGTTGTAGAAAGACGCCGAAAAAAAATTCATACTTTTGCGATTTTCGAAAATTCAGAGTTAATCGTGAAAATGACACCTAAGCCACCTTTAAAAGTGTAATTTACTCTAATCTTACTATAAATTCACAGAAACAATTTCGAACCGTTTTTAAGAACATTTTGAAAATGTACGTGGGTCTTTATGTAAAGTACCCGCAAATTTTAAAGAATGTTGTTAATTGATGTTTTTAATGAATTTCAACGATATAACTAGAGCCATATTGAAAAGGATTTCTTCCATTTGAAAAAGATCGTACGTGTGGTTTAGGCGCTAGTGTTTTTCACATACACCAGACACCTCAAAACGTGTATATCCGTCAAAATTGATTTTCCGCGGCATTAGATAACTTTCGTTATACTACGTATATAACTCCGTATATACGTATGTATACGAGAAGATAGAAATCATCCAGTCTCGTCTTTACCTCCGACCTTCACCGGAGCTTACGACGCGTCAGCCCGTTCGTTCATCCCGCGCGCCTACCGAATGCTTTTAGAATATTGCGCGTCTAGCAGACCAATATGTTTCTACTGCGCGTTTATTCAAATATTACACAATTGTAATATTTTTGTAATATCTCACGCTGTTAATATGCACATTTCCTTGGATTTTTATGCATAATTGCATTTGTGAATGGAAGTGCTTAAAATGACTTCAAATGAAGTTTTTCGAAAACTCAATAGATTCCTGTGAAAAAAAGCTTCCAATTTCGCATTTACAGTAATGCTTAATCGCCATTTGCTTAAAAACGGTTTCAAATTTTTAAATGAAAATTTCTATTTAGGACGAGATTTTACTCTTCTTTAATATTCTTGAAGTAATATTTTGGAAAGCAAAATGTTCAGGAAATGTCAAAAAAATGTACTTTCGGTGACGAATGATGGCAGCTGGCCAGGGCGGAGATGGAGCAAGACCTAACCCATTAAGTCCCATTTGTTCTCTTTTGGGAACACTTAGATTTTTCTTTCTTGGAAGCAGACTATCTCACCCATGATAATGAAACAATTATCAGGGAAGAGGTAAAGATCTGCCTAACCTCAGGAATAATCAATCCGCTACTTTGCTGTGTGTCTGTGTTGTGAGGGGAGTCAGCATATCCAATGTTTTCAAGTAGTCGTCGCGAGGCAATAGTTAATATTTTTGTTCAGAAATTGTTGTTTTCTACAGAAATCTGTACGTGCAGATGCGTAAAGGAAACATTGAACAATTATTTTTCGGTTATAAACAATCATACCTTCTGTTTATGCAGAATGTGTGAAAGTTTATTTTACGATGTTTCCCATTGGGAACATTGGGAAGATATAGTGTATTTCTCACAAACGAATATTCTGTTTGTATTATTTCTTTTTTCAATTTATTATTGATAATATTCTTTCTGATTTTATTATTTTTTATAAACACTGTCTTTCAAGAAATATTTAAGAATTGAGGAAATTCCTGATGTTGTAGAAGAAATTACAGATGACGAGTAGATCTCGTTATTCTGCCTGTCGTTGACGGTGACTGAGTGCTTACTGACGATAAAAGACAGTGGCCAAAAGGTAATTGATTTAATGGACAACAGCATGGATTATTCACGTGAGGCTTGAGGTACTTGAAATCTAAACAGAAAGAGTTGATGAAACTGATGAACAAGAAATTTCATGCAAAAAATTAAAACTAAGTAATAATACGCAGAAAAGAGAAATTATTAGGAGAAAAACAGGAACCTTCACTAATATTCTTCCTAACAATGAACTTCTTCAGTTGGAACTGACTCATTCACACTTTTGTGTCCTTCAGCCATATGAGTTGTGTCGCCGTTTTTTCACAAATGAAATTTTCAGAATGTTTGTATGTTAAGGGAAGCACTATGCTGCTCAAAAGAATGATCTGAATTTTGAATGCAATGAAGATATTTTCTACTTTTTTGCAATATTTTTTGTCGTGCTACCACGGATTTCCAAGAAAAAAACTTTTATTAGTCGAAAGCTGAGTATGTGGCATTAACGAACGCTAGAAATATACGAGGTCCAATGACACTCCCTTGCGATATTACTGACGTAAAGCTTGAACAGGAAGATAACTCTTGCCCAAAACGGACTTTCTGTTTCCAATCAAGCAGAAACTCGCTAATCCACGCCACCACACTGGGATCGATATCTGAATTCATCTAAGTTTGCAGACCACTGATGTGAGACTTACCGGTCTATAATTACGTATCTCAATAAATAAGCAATTTTTTGATGACAAGTTATATCTTGCATACTCTTTGAGGAGCAAAAAATGGCAAAGTCGTCAACGAAGGGGTATGTTCTCATAGGCTCTCGAATTACTGATGCGATACTATTAATAGCAATGGCAAAGTGACACTCAGAATTGATCCATGGGGAACACGTTTTCTGACTGGTGACCTGATGAACTGTCACCATAGTGGACGCGGATATATCTTGACAATAGAAAAGCTACTAGAAACAAAGGGAGCCGTACCCTGAGGCCTGAAGAATGTAAGGTGTAAAGAATGCCAGATCTCCATGTGGCTTTCTTTAACGAAAAAAAAATTGCTGCCAGAAGTCGTAGAACGAAATAAGAGGACATCTATGTGGCCAGTAGTCCATGGTTAATCTGCGCTTCCTGAAACTACATTGAATAGTGTACATTGATTTCTTTGTTCCAGGAGCCAGATCAGAGGTGTCTACCAATCGTACTAAAAACTTTCACACACAACTTTTAAGCGACATTGGGCGGTAGCTTGTAGGGATTGTTTAGTCCTTTCGTTATTTAGAGATTTGGAGAACAATGGCGTCACGCCAAAACCTTGGTATTCAATCAAAATCTGAATACGGAGAAGAAAATATGGAGAATATTTCGGTAGGTGTTAGAGAATTTGTTTTTGTACGAATGCCGTATTTGGTTGGGCTTGGAGCGGAATTTTTCGCGCAAAGGATAGTAGAGGAAAATTCATCAATGGTGAAAAGAGCATTACAATCTTCCTTCATACGACTCGAGAAATCTAATCTGCAGTTCTTCACCCTTTTTGTGTTCAGAAAGCCAGGAGGTTGATGTACGGAACTGGAAGTTTGCTCATAATTAGGGGCGAATTCTTGAATTTTGTCTTCTGGTGAAGTGCAATTTCCATTTACCAGCATCCATGAGACAGAAGGAAGTCTTTCTCCGATCTGTCGCACTTTTAGCCACACTATATTTTCCCACTTTTTGCAGTAAGCTCCCTAAAGTAGTCTCTCCAGAACGCGGCCTTACTTTCTCGTATGGCCCACCTAGCTCTGGCTTGGGATCTTTTATAATGTATCAGATTACGTATGGTTGGAAACCTACTGAGCTCTGTCATTGCCCGCTTGCCATTGCGCTCCGCGGTGGCGTAGTCGGTATTCCACAATGGCACAAGAGGATGTCGTGGGCATTCCACACTGGCAGAAGAGGTTGTCGTGGGCATTCCACACTGGCAGAAGAGAATGTCGTGGGCATTCCACACTGGCACAAGAGGATGTCGTGTGCATTCCACACTGGCAGAAGAGGATGTCGTGGGCATTCCACACTGGCACAAGAGGATGTCGTGGGCATTCCACACTGGCACAAGAGGATGTCGTGGGTGACTCGACGACTTCGGGATAGGAATTAAGGCTGCAAAACCGCCATCAGTGAAATGGACAACCATAGCATCGATATCGTTTGGGCAGTTTTTCGATATTCGTATTTCTTTCTCGAATGTTCCCACTCAGGTCGGTGGAAGAGCCAGCGAGGAGATCGAGCAACGTTTAGATTGGGAGTATCGAAATGGACCTGAATGGGAAGTGGTCACTTCCATGCTGGTCGCCAAGGACAGTCCACTGAAAGATGGAAGACCCACTCAGAGATGGACTGCAGAGAGCCAGATCTGCGGGCGACAGTTTTTGAAGACATGGAAAATGTTCAATTTCGCCACTATTTAGACACATTAGGTTCTTGTTGTCAATAATATTTTCAAATGTATAGGTTCATGTGCCATCCTAGGCCGGATTTTGGGCATGGAAGTCCTCCACAAGAAAGTGGAGAAAAAGTGGAGAAAGAAAGAAAAGGGACAGGCGCTGGGAAAATGCATCTTCAAGTTTTTTTCTTGTGACGCGGCTTGTCCGGGTGGAATGAATGTATTGCACATCGTTAGAGAAATGGATGGTAGGTATATCCGCACACATTTTGAAGGTCGGTTCGAATGTTATGTTCCTCAGAGAACAGGGAGTCACGGATAAGCAACGCAACACGATCGCGACCTCGGAGCTCGTCATCTTATCAAACCGTTAGGTTCTGAATCTTCATACAGAGGGGATGATGGAAAAGAAGATGAGTTGCCTAAAGTCATACTACAGATGGACAATGGCGAAAGATTATCAACCTGAATTCTTCTGAATGTACGCGGAAACTGGTTAACTTCCGTGAGGAAGCAATGGTGGGTGGTGATTTCTTTTGTATTTCTTTTTCACACCATCTGAGACGAACTCGCGTGACGTTCATCGTCAACAACAGTCATCCTGTTTGAGATGTTTGCTAATGACGGAAGGATTTTTTTGACTCAGGTGACTGAGGTATAAGTGGACTGGAAGTTCGCTCAAGGTAAGTCTCAGAAGTACAAGGAATTGAGTTGGAAATCCGATGACAATTTTTTTTTGAGGTGATCTAGGATTGGTGATGGGAGGTGATCTACGAATGTGTTTATCTAGAATTTTTGTACATTGTAGATATCACATTTTTACCTTGAATGCACGACATATGTTATGGGACGTCTATAGGCAACAACTGACAATGAAGTGTGCACCTGGAGACGAAGCACATTGCATCTGGGATTCTGCTGTTTCCTTGAGGATTTAGTCTTTAGGGCACTGGAGAAGGATCGTATCCGGTCTACTGAGTTTCTAGACTGGTGTTGACGTTTGGCATCAAGAAAGGAAACTGTTTTGGTGACTCTGATCTTCTGAATATCTTTCTTTCCCGACGAAAGGTAGGGCCCTGGTTGGAGTTGGATGGATGATCACCTTCGCAGTTGACTCAGTGTGGTGGTGTAGCGGGTCGTGAAATGATGTACCGCGCTTTCCATACACCAAGCTCTCTGATATACATAGTTGTTGGGAATGTCCAAACCATTGACACTTGAAACACCAAAGGACACATATAGTTGCACGCGGGAGTTGTATAAACCAATACTGATCCCTTTCAGGAGGGACGGACAGTAAACGTAAAGATCAGGAATCACTTTCCCCTGTTCTTTTTTTTTAGTCTGAACACTTCAGTGACGCCCTGACACTTGAAATAGGAAAAAGATCTTTGCCACTCTCAGAAGTAAAGCCCTCCTGGTTTACCACTCTCTTGCAGGGATTCAAGCTTGGATGAGCGGTCATTACCACCTGGGGACCGGCAACGTGCTTGTTCTCGCGGCCGCTTACGCAGTAGAAAGAATGTTATGTATTGCTGCGCGAAAATACGGCGAGTTTTCGGCAGGAGAACTCTTATTTCAGGGCCCTTCAAATTAAAATGTGGGTAATCCAGATGCTAAATTGAGGAAAAAAGTCCTCTCAAATGTGGTTTAGCCAGAATCCCTTTTATGGGTTCTTGATACTGAAAAATCTATTGACGGGACGTCTGTCGGTCTATGAACAACGCTAGCGGCTAAAGCGTTTACCTGCTTTTATTCAAAATTGATACCTCTCAATCGATTTGGCGGCCTCTTGAATTTAAAACCAATATTTCAATTTTGGGGATACTTTACTTGAAGCCCCTGAGACTTTTTGAAATTTTTAAAAAAAAGGGCTCCAACTTTTTTGATTAAACTTTATTATTGGATAGTGCGAAGGACGTTTAAAAGTATGGTGCATGTTTAATCTTTGTTGAAAACGTTTATTTTTCAAAAATTGCAAAAAGTCAAAATTGTTTTGGCTTCTTCCTACGACTAAAATATTAAAGATGGAGATTTTCCCCCAAATGAAATCTGTTCCTTCAAGATCGATTTTGAAATACGGTCGTGTACAATTTTTTGAAAATTTGGTAATTTTTCGCAAGTAACCTATCACTCTCCAGGACAAGATATTATTTTAATTGATTTGTAGACGAAGTCTTGTCACATATTAATTTTTGTTTCGTCAGAAATTGTAATGTTGCTAAGTTTAACTTCTATTTTCTTGCATTTCCGAATCGCCCCGCCACTCCTTGCTCAGAACACATGCGTAGTAAAAGAAGAAAGTACCTTCTGGCATAATGTACTTTACGTTAGGTGTGAGAATGTTACGGTTCTCGTAAATTTATTTCCAATACTCGAAATTACAAATTCACCTTAGCATCGTGCGAAATTTCATGTACTGCCACTGCAAAACGTCTTCCCATCACCTGCTCTTTGCTCCCTAATGGCTACTGATTGTGCTTTAAGTAGCCATTGGATACAGAATCTCGAGGTATAACATTTAGTCTTAGAGACTACAAGTGAAGTAGTATTCTATACGTAAAGAAGTAACCTCAGATGCTCAATTAAGAGTCGTTGCATTAATTAAATTCTGACAAAAGAATCCATAGAGATATTTCAAATCCATAGAGAAAATCTATCTTCTACTGGTGCTATAATAGTAAATTCGTTGAATAATATATTAATAGTCATAAATTCACAAATATAAAGTCTGTATACCAATATTTCATTGTTGAGCGATTTTCTTCTATTATTTGCGTGTGTATTTACATGATTTTCTATTATCTTTGACTAATGTTTAATTATTCATTCATAGTTCCTATGAAAAAATAGTATGTGTGCGATACGTTCATATTATTATTATATTTTGCATCAAAACTAATTTATTGAAATGGAATATTTAGAAATTACATCACAAACGTGCCCACTTTATCTCTAACTCACATCTGAAATTTCAGATCCGAGACACTAATCTTAATCAGTAATTTCATTAAAAACTTGGTCAAGAAGCAGTAGAATTGCTCAAAATGTAAACTGGCACCCGGGAAATTAACTACATTTTAATAATATATAATATAATTTTAATTCTAACTATAATAATAATAGTAATAATAATAATTTTGCATTTTCTGGATCGGGCATGTTACTGAATATACATATTCTGTAATATACATGTGTATAAAACAAATGTTATAAAGGTAAGTGAACAAAGAAGTAGCAGTTTGAAGAAATGACATCCCGAATAAAATGTAAAGGAATGAAATATTATTCCAAACAAGCATTTTATATTGATTGATTATGAGTAACTTTATTGTTATTTTTTTTAGGGAGAGTACATTAGCCAAAAACCGATAAAAGTTAAGTATCAATTTGCTCAATTCCCAGAACTACCTTATGGAGAAGGTCGAGCAATATTCTACATAATGGATGGTGATGAAAGAACAATTTGCCTTGTTGCTATTGGTGAAGTAGTGCCAGAGGGTAACGGCAATCGTTACGGATAATAATTCCCGCTTTTTACAAAAAATATTATTGTATTTTTATTGTTTAATGCACAAGAAGTAATTCATTGAGAACATTGAATTCTGTATTTTTGTTGTACAAACTAATGAGTAATAAAATGAGTATTCAATCAATAATTTGTAATATTTTATTAGTTAATTCAGTAAATTAATAATAATAATAATAATAATAATAATTATTATTATTATTATAATAATAAACCCTATACAGCATTGAAGAAAGCAGTGTGCATTATGTGTGCGTCCATATGTCCGTGCGTTCGATTTCCGTCACGCACGACCACTTCCCGAGCTCCAATCGAGACCTATGAATTGTCATTCGACGCGCTTCAGTCTCCTGATGGGAAACTGATAATTTGTTTTCGGATCCACTCAGAAAATTCAAGGAAATTTCCAAAAACGTGTTTGGGCGTTGCAATCTTAGCGTGTGTGCCGGGAATTAAATAAACGCCACCTAAATACTCGTAGATCTATGTAGTTGGCGTTGATTAAACCCTAGTACCCCCTGGTTATTTTCAGTCCACGGCACCATAATTTTCTTCCATGAGGTGTGCACCCTAATTGTGTACAAATCAGCCGTATAAAATGACAATCACGCTCCAGAATTTGTAAGATACGAAATATTCCATGGGTACTTTTTATAATAAATTTGCAAAATGTCTTGGATTATTGGATTGGAAGAATATGAACTAAAAAACAGAAATGTAAGTACTGTACTACAGAAATACATTTCTTTAGTGTGCAAAGATTGATTTTCTATTCAATGTGACTTAAAATTTATTCTTCTTATTCTCATAAACAGAAACATTCAATGTAGTTGTAGAAGCTTTTGCATCAGAATGTTTCGAAATAATTGACAATGATCTTACTATAGGAATACAGAATTACGCAGAACAGATTACAGGAGATCATTTATGTTCACATTTGGAAACAAAGTGTAAAAATATAGCTGTGCTAAATTCTAACTATTTGCATTATTCATTCCTGCAAGTATTTTTACGGTCATTATAATTTTAAATTTGCAATATGACCAAATCATATCCCGTATTGTGACCATTCGAATGTTCAACAAACGAATTTGGCGCCGCCGCCGCCGCTATGACGACACCTGTTTTTTCCAAGAAGGAGGGGTGTATCGGAGGTAGGGAGGGGGTTCTCTCCCCCCGTCCGTTGAGACGTCACTAGGCAAGAGGGCGAGAGGGAAACGTTCTTGTTGTATTCCAGACGGCGTAGAATGAGGTTATCTTAAGAAAGAAAGGTATTAGTACTCTACATTTTTGTTAATACAGTATAGATTGTGATCAGTGCTTCGGTTGATAGAATGCATTATGTTAGAAAAATACAGTTTCTGTTAAATTGAATCATAAACATTCAATAGACAGGTTCTACGAAGAAGACGGATTGCAAGGTATTTGTACTGTACATTTTGTTAATTCAATAGAGATTGTGATTAGTGCTTCGGTTGATAGAATGCATTGTATTAGAAAATACAATTTCTGTTAAATAGAATCATAAACATTCAATAGACTCGTTTAAAAGAAGACAGATTGCAAGAAGTTTTGTAAATAGAAGTGAACATTTACAAATTGTTTCCGCTTGTGCAATGGCACGTAGAATATGTGGTCTGTAATAGTGTGCGAAACGAATCACAGTTCCTTCTGAAAAAAACGAGAGTATTACAGAATGTTATTGTATTTACTATGTGACTATTAAGTATTGCAAATTAGGCATTGAGTAAAGTTCAGAGTATTGTGTAATGAGACATTCATATTTATGATTCATCTTTACTTGTATAATTCTCTTAAAGAGTGCAAGACTAGATAATTTATCCTATTATACTGATTATGTAAAAGTTTAATATGACAGAAGAGTCATAATGGGTTACATTTCTATATGTATTTCAGCCTAACATTTTAACACTTGTAAATTTTAAAGAATGTGTTTATGTTGATCTCAGAGGGGATTACATGTGTTTGTCATGTGGAGTTTATTTTCTGATTTAAAAGTCTTTGTGGTGTTAACATTGAAACAGAACAGTATCCTGAAGAGGCATTCACTTGTTCCGTTTAGGTTGTGACATACCAATATGGGGACGTTTTATTACAGAATATTTGTCGTAAATGGGCAGGGCAAATAATAGGCAATATGGCGCCTTAGTAACGACGTCGTGGTTGTCAGGATAAACAAACATTCATCTGACCATGGAAGCAAGGCGAGGCATTATGCGTTTTTAAAAGGGAGGAAAAATTAATTCGGTCGCATGTCGTGACGATGATCAGTTCGCTCGAAAATAGATTAATTTGTGCATGTTAGGACTTTGCATATTTTTGCTATAAACGGAAGATAGAACTGAGAGATTTTTCTGTTCGGTGTAAGCATAAAAGCACTAGATATTTATACGGTGAGAACGGGCATCAGAACTAATATAGTGAAGCTGGAACAATTTGAGTGATGCGAAGCGGTGAATTGGCGGTGTTCGTCAAGAAAGAAGAGACGAAGATTCGTGGTAACTGGACTGCGGGACTTCGGAGCTTCAAATACACGAAGGGAAGGCGTGTTTTCGAGGGAGTGCCAATCAAGAGCATGCGAAGACCAGCATCGCCGTATAAGGTTCGAACCAAGAAAGTTCTTCAATGCAAAGTTTTTTTTTCATTTTAATTTGCTGCATTGATAAGAAATAAACATTAAGTTTCTCTTGAAAGAAAGATAAAATGATTTTCATTGGCCAATTCAAGCTCATAAGTAGCTAGATCAAATAATCTCTATTTTCAGATTCCTCGCCATTCTGTATAGATGGCAGATCGGGTAATCGGCTATTAATAGATAATAGCGATTATTTCTGACGTGACCCATCGACCCAGCTAGCGGAATAATATTCAGTTTTTTATCAGAGTAATAATAGTTAAAATATTATCGTAACCTTTTTCCTGGCGCCCATGTTACTAGAAATTTGGAAAAGGGTTACGACGAATCGCCCAATAATTGTACCAGTTAGGGGCATGTTTCAAGGTCTTCAAGGTGGGATGTATTTTAAGAGTCATTTAAAAAATATAACCTGCAATCAATTCTGCGCCTAAAGAAAATAATAATTCAGTAAGTGTTTTTATACTTATACACCAGTTTGATAGAGCAATTAGGAATGTGATAATATTGAGTGAATATTACTTTACTATCATATCATTCTTTATTTTCTTTTGAAATCTGATTAGTGCTAGTGTTCAATTCTTGCTTTAGTCATAAAGAAACTAGCAAATGGACAAATGATTGTCTCCAGAAGCAAACAAAGCTTTGTTTAAATTTGAGTGAAACTTGTTTGTGTTGTTTTGGGGGATATGTGTTTTTTTATATTGTGTAATGTTTGTGTTTTTTATCATTGTTTGTGGATTGACATTCTGTATTTTGGTAAATGTTAAAGAAAACGTCCAGTTATAAATGTTCTGTGACTATGAATTTGTGTTTTTTTTTTCAAAATCTTCATTGATAAAGAGCCCCGAATCCATGACTATGTAATAGACAACCTGAGGAGAGGTTTCAGTATGGATGTAATATACAAGGCCATTGGGTGTAGGGAATTTTTGAACGGAACTGTGACATTACTACTACGATTGTAACAGTCTACTACCATTAACTGGGAAGTCCAATGTCAGACACTGTAGAAAAAATATTTGAACAAAGATAACCATGAAAGAACGGAAGTATTAAAGAAATTTTCAACACATGAAAATACTTTTAAAACAGTTGACAGCGTCGGCAACACCACATAAAACTGGCAATATTATTTCCTGCTAGTGAGATTTATTTCGGTGGCAGAGTTTTACAGATCATATAAGGACATACAAAGGCAAGTTAAGAAGACATTCTATAGGGAATTTAAACTACTAATTAGTAACTAAGTAAACACACAACACACACAAATATTGGCATTACACGCAATTCACTAAACGATTCCGGTAGTGACACACTAGAGGAAAATGTTACTAATACTGTAGCAGGTAAATTATTCCAGTCAGTTATTGTCCAGTCAGTAAAAGAATATTTATCTACATGGATTTTTTATTTCCGTCCGTTTTAAAAATGGCTCCAAAATTTTTGCTTCAAATTCCTCCAATGGATAGTGATAATTGCACTGTTGAATATAACAAAAAGTTCATTTTCGTGAATTCATTTGCTTTTTCAAAAATTGCACAAATGTATTTTTTTAGAAATATCTCTCACGCCGTTAATATGCACATTTCCATCGATTGGTATACATTAATACGTTTGTGAGTGGAAGTGCATGAAAGGACTTTAAATTAAGTTTATCGAATACTTAATAGATTCATGTGAAAAAGAACTTCAAATTTCGCATTTACAGTTATGCTTATCGCCATTTTCTTAAAAACGGCTACAAAATTTTTAATGGAAATTTCTATTGGATGGGATTTTACTCTTCTTTAATATTCTCGAAGCAATATTTCAGTTCTACTATTATGTTACCGAAAAGTTAAGAAAACGTCAAGAAAATGTACTTTCGGTGACGATAGATGGCAGCTGGCCAGAGAATGGAGGAAGACCTTAAATCCAGAAAACTAGAAAAAATTGTAACGAGAAAGTCTGTGCCTTTCTGTAGCACCTCTTGTTATTTTATTTTCTTATACAGCAAAGCAAGCGTTTTACAAGACTGAATATGAACTACAACTTAGCACGCTTAGTACTAAGTGTTACAAACAGGTGAATGCGTATGCGCGTCCGTGTCTTGTGAGCGCGTGCGGATGCGGTACTCACCTGGAATCCACCTCTCACACGGCGCCTCCTGTTATGTACGTGAAAAGACACAAGTCAACAATAACAATTTATTGGTTCAACTTTTACAGGCGTGATCTAGTTTACAAGTATCCAAAAGCGTAGTACAAAGCAGTGGTGTTCCAAAATCCAGTAGATGTCCCAAAAGTCGCGCACTGTCGTCCAAAAATCGCCGGAGAGAGAATACCAATTACGTCGCAGAGTTCGCACTAGGGTCACAGTCACTACTTCGCTTCAGGATCGCACTTCACTACTGAGTGCCCCTCCGGCCGGTGCGGCCCGTTAAGAAGCGCTCCGCGTCGCAGATTCGCCTCGGGCCTGTAGATCCGCTCGCCGGCCGCTCACTCCTCATTGGGCGGTCTTCGCGCCGGTTCGTGGCCCTGCTGCCTTCCGTAGCCGGCGTCCCGCGCTGCCGAATTGGCGCGCGATATAACTTCTCGCATATCGCCGCAACACCTCCCAACAGTGTGGACTCTACTGCTGGCACAATTACACATACATATCGGCCTCCAATAGCTCAACGATGTAACCAGAAGGATATTAAGAGAAAGGGACTGGAGGACCACCTCGTAGGAGGAATGTATGGATTCGGCCGAAATATTAAAAGAGTAGAAATTGATATTATTGATATTAGTTGATATTAATTTAAAGATTAAAAGTGAGAAATAATGCCTCTTGGAAGACAATAAAACTTACAATCTAAAGAAAAATAGAAACCAATCACAACTTACTCTACTATTTTCAAAATGCATGCCGCGCCCGAGCGACGAATTATTAATAATAAAAAACACTAATTCAAAATATTAAAATTAATCATGAACATACAAAGAGAATGGTACAAGAATAAATGAATTTGACGAAAGGTTTTCAACAATCTCTGATATGTCATGGACGAATGTCTTTAAGCTCGGCACCCCAGGAGACAAGGTCAGGCACCTGGTATGCGTATGTTTATCACCCCCGTGCGGAGGTCCCGCGCCGTCGCCGCTAGACCTCAGTAAAGTTAGAATCGCAAAGTTTTCAAAAATTATTGAAACTAGGCTCAAAATTTGTCGCCAATTTGTTACGCAAAAAAGATTGTCGCTCTTCATTTGACCCTGGTATTAAGATTCGATTAACTTGATATCAAGTTAGCATCGCAAACGCAAGAAAACCAACTAATTACAGACATAAATAAAAAATAACAACATAGGAATTTGTCGCTTTTTTGTCACTTCAGACTTTATAAAAAGCAATTTTGTTGCTCTTCAAATATTATCAGAAATGCAATTTTTCTGCAAACACGTGGCAAAAGTCGTGTCAAGTTAGAATCGCAAACGCAAGAAAACCAACAAATTGCAGACATAAATAAAAAAAACACCATAGGAATTTCTCGCTTTTTTGTCGCTCCAGACTTAACAAAAAAACAATTTTGTCGCTCTTCAAATATTACCGAAAATGCAATTTTTTCGCAATTTTTTTCGCAAACGCGCAAAATTTTTGAAAACTTTGCGATTCTAACTTTACGGAGGTCGCCGCTGGAGCTGGAGACCTGCGGCAATGCGTAGGTGATGAGACGCCAGTCTGCACCCGCACAGTTGGTCGGAGTCCCCGGACACGATGATCAGGCATGTGTGCAGTGCTCTAACTTTCAATGTCGCGTCGCGAATGTGCGAGTGAACGACGTTAAAAGCGAGTCAGTATGGCAATCGCTGATGCCGCTGATGCCGGCCTGAAGCCCTAATTAGTGCCGTTTCGGTGTGTCGGTAACTTACGGCATGGCAAGACGCGAGTGCCGCGTGCCACCGAAGAGCATGGGAAGCTCACATAACCGTCCCGGCGGAAGAGCAAGCGCTGATGGGCAGCCAGTAGCTCTGATTTAATCGACATGGGCCATCTAAGCCATTTGGCCATCTGACGCATCTACCTCTGTATATATAAACTCTGCACATACACGCACCTCAAAAATGTCTCTCGTCGCGGTGGGGTTTTTTACTTTTTCCCCTTACCAATAACCTTGGCGAGGCGGGAGTTTATTTACTCAATGGGATACATGGGCTCCAGCTGCGAAGCTTTTGGAGCGATGATGAGGGCTATATCTTAAATATACTAACTTATATCTAACTTAAAACTAGGACAAGGCCTCTTTGGGCGATGAGTTTTAAATACAGTGAATTTGTTTGATTAATTATTCAGGTAGAGTTCTTTAAAGTGTTCTTAATGTTCTTCTTTTTGTTTTTGCACTCACTCACTCATTCATACTTTAAATTTATATGTACAAACACATTCGCTCACTCATTCATACCACACAGCACTACACTTCACTTTGTACACTATATACACTTTATTTTCGCCACGGCGCCGACTTTACTCAGGCGTCCGTGGCGCCGCGACGTTTTCAGGGCCTGGCGGTGCAGACCCGGCTGAGCGCGATTTCGCGCCTCCCATGTGGTTTCTGGCATCAGTGAGCGGCGACCGCCTCCCACGCACTGTCTGCTCCCCCGCGTCGCACAGCTCAGAGAGCTTGTGCGGGGGAAGTGCGCGGAAGGTGAAGGCGACGTGCTTTGGGCCCTTTCTTCTGTGGGAGGCCCTGTGCACGCCGCTGTTCGCCGCTGCGCCGGTCTCGCGCAGGATGCGCGGAGCGAACGGCCTCAGCGCCCTAGCGAGCGCCGTTTCCGCCCGCTTCTGCAGCTCCGCCGGGAACTGATTTCGTACGCCCAGAACTCTGAACACGTCAGCGTCGCGGTGGGTCACAACCGAAATATATAGAAAACCACCCCTCCCACGTAGTGGTCGCAGAGGGGGCGGTCTGAAATGGAGGGGGTGGGCCCTTGGCGGCTGTGGGAAGGGCTCCCGAGAAGAGAGTGGGGGCGCGCGAGGCGCAGGAAGGCGTGGGGAATTTGGGTGATCACGCGACTGCGCTTCCGAGCCTCCTGACGCAAAGGTCGGCCGCGCGCGGTGCGCAAGGGCCAGGCGGCCGGCTGGGAGTGACAATAAAATCATAAACCGCGCATTGTATTTCGCCGACAAATATCTTTGTCGGCTACCGCGAACAAGTGTTCTGAAGACCCCGCGCGCCTTTGCTTGGGGACGGCAGCCGAGCAGCGGTGAAAACAGACGCGGGAATGAATTCACTTGTGTAAACAAAGGAGAGCGAGGATACTCTCACTGAAGATCTCAATAATCAATAGTTTAGTATGCGAGAATGTATGGGAGTATAAGATAATTACCAGAAGAAAAACGTTACAGATGGTAAGTGTGTGAAATCATGCATTTCTCTTTAGGGTGGTTTTAATTTATTCTTTTGGGAATCTAGATTTGATTCTTCGGTGTTAGATATAGGTTTTTCATATATTGAAAATGAAAGTTGCAGCGGAAAATGGTAAGGAAAGAAAAACATTATTTGATTGGTGACTGATATAATCATCAATCGTGTCAAGAACAAACTCTCTGTTTATATTTTTTAGTATATAATGCAGTGAAAGTGAATGAATAATAATATAAATATTACGGACGTGAGAGGCTAGTCAAATATTAGATTTTTGTAATTTTTGAGAAAACAAGAGAATAGAGCACAAAAACTTTCTAACATGTCATAGAGTACATTTAGCACTACTCCTTTGAAAACTTTTAAGAAAAAGTTTCTAGCCGTTTTTGAATTAATCTTTTTTTAACTTATTTTTTTTCGGTCACATCAACCGCAAGGTCATTAGCGACCACACCAATTAAATATCCAATACACAAGTTTAAATTTAGATCTTCAAAATTACACTTTATTGTTTCAAACCCCAATTTTACAATAATACAATACAACATTGTTTACAATAATTAACAAGTTAGTTTGAGCTCAAATTTCCCATATAATACCAATACTTTTACGAAACTTAACCACTAGGTTTTCATGGGCAGAGGAATATAACAGTGCACTAACGTCCAGTCCCCGCAAGAGGTTTTTAAATTAATCTTTTAATGAATCTTGTTTTTTGTTTTTTTTTAAATAACACAAATTGCACGCAATATTGAGCGAAAAATACAAAAATATCAAAAAAATGTACATGACTTTAATGAAAGAACTAATTATGGGCAATACATTTCATTTGAAAGAAACATCAGTTTTGTAATTGTAGGAAGATGCCAAATGAATTCAAACTTTTGCAATTTTCGAAAATTCAGAGATAATTGTGAAAAGAGGACACATTCCACATTTATAATGTATATATCTAATGTATTTTCCTCTATTCTCACAAGAAATTGAAAGAAAACATTTGGAGCCATTTTTGAGACAATTTTGAAAATGTCCCAGGGGCTTCATATAAAGTACTCCAAAATTTTAACGAATGTTTCTCAATGTCACTTCGACTCGAGCCAGATAGACCAAGAAACATCCATTTTGGACAAAATCACTCAGGCGGCCAGACAGACGGTCGTACAGACGGACGACAGACGGACTGACGGGCGAACGGATGGGCGACAGGCAGACTGACAGTCGGACGGACAGACGGACGGACGAACAGACGGAGTGAATTAGAGTATCTGATATCTGTAACATTAAATTGGTAAAAATAAAATTAAATTCGTAACGTTATGTAACATGCAAAGAAAATGCTGGACCCAAATAAATACAGAAAATAACGGATGTACGCTCTGAAGATCACACAGAAAACGTAGATTGTTCTTCATGCTTTGAATAACACGATTACATCTCAGGTTTTGTATTTCAGTTTCCTGAGGGAATTTGGTTCGTTGTGCATTGTAATTTCAGTGTTCCTATTTAAAGAGAACCGTTACCTATTTTCCCTCGCACTGACAACAAGTTAGCTCGACTAGCGTACTGTATTTTTGAAGAAGATGCATTTTCTTTTAAAACTGGGAATAGTTGTAGTGGCGACATGTTTGTTTCCAGAGAGTGTGTTATCACAGATGCAGTCAGTAAGTAAAAATTTCTCTCCCTTTCTAGGCATAATTAACCCGTCATCTACGCAAGTCACTCGCGTGTAAGATTGTATCAAATAACCGTTTATGTTGTATTCATTGTTTTATTATGCATCAAATTTTTTCATTAATATTCCAAGATATTAGTTGTTGAGTTCTAAAACTTGTATAGATTTCAGAATGCATAAAGATGATAGTTATGTAGACGCCTGATTTTTGTTTCTAATAAACACTCAAATCAAAACCACAGTAATGAAGTGATGAAGATACAAACAAAATTTATTTAAGAAATAGAATACAGTTAATACAATAAACAATACAATTCCACCACATTAAAGTATACAGAGATATTTATGAACTAAAATAGGTTTCCCCAGAACTATATACATTCATAACAAATAGTCTTTCTTGTGTGTTCTTTGCAGAGGAGTTTGGAGCAAATATTACCACAAAGTTGGGTGAATTTGGCTTGTTTCTTCGGGCAATAAGCGAATCTTTTCTCTCTTGGTTGCTCCCCGACGTAACTTTTTACTCTAAAAAGGAAATAAATCTAAGTAACAGAAACTACAACAAAGGGATGGCGAACGATATTTTTGCAAAATCTATGAATCTTGCCTTTGATATAAGGTATAAAAAACACGATCTAGATGAGACACTAAGCTTTATCTGATCATCACGCAAGCACTCAAAACCCCTAACAGAGTGAATAAATTGGGAGGAGAGTGGATGCGATAATCGTATGGAAATATGGCGTGACAGCTCACGCATGAGAAAATATCTAACACGACACGCCGCAATTATCAGCGCCGCCTCATATTGTTTCCCTCCGCAGAACTGATAAAAACGATGAATGAATGCAGAGTTGAATCTTGCGGAAAGACATTGTTCGAGTATTATCTCCGTATGTTCAAAGACATCAACACTATTGAAATAAATCCGGAATTGTTTGATTTTTTCTAACAGCGCGAGTAGTGGCGGGTTAAATGTCAACTTCAATTGCATATTTCACAATAGTTTCCATAACATTTTGAAAAAACTCTTGTATAGTTAATAGGATGATACATCCTGTCATATTGAAATAACTTCCGGATAAACAAGAGTAAGTGAACGGATATCTGTAAGAAGAACCTATGTTACACAATTTTACAAGTAATGCAAATAACTAATATTTCTTAAGAAGTCACAATTTCTTCAATCTCCACATACAGTTTTCTTCAACTTTTCCATTTGCAGATGGAAAATACAGGTACTATCGTGAAATACCATTGTCCAAAAAAAAAAACATTTGAAAGGAGAGGAAACATTTGAATTAAATAGTTTAACAGGAAACGTATGTACTCTTTTAAGTTTCCCATTTAATTTGTCCCATTTGATTACTACCATTTAATTAATGCCATTTGTAATCACAGATTTATGCAGGGCATCTCTATAGTGATCTCTTAAAGCATACTCTTTTTATTATAGTGTATGAGTAGGCTGACAAGGATTGAAAATTCATTAAATACATTTTTTTATTCTTACACTCGTTTAGTAAATGTTACATAGAAAAACTATCTTCGTTAGAAACTGAAATTGAATGCAGAAATATATATTTTTCAGTGAAGACACATTCATATTTTCAATGTTAAATGCAATTTAACAAAGCAATGATTAAAACTGTAGTTTTGAAAAAAATTGTATTTTTGCTTTCGTTATAAAATTAAATATTATTAAAATGAAATATTAATTATAATATTCACTACACAGGTACACAAAAAATTTGTCAGACTCAAAGACTTAACGCATGTTTCTCTATGTATGTCGACGCGCTGAATCCAAATCTGAAGCCAGAATTCCACCACAATCCTCCAGTTTTTTAACCGCGAAAAATCACCGTGAAATTGTATTTTTTCTTTTCGGGGATTGTTGTCAGATCCAAAGACTTAACACATGTTTCTCCATGTATGTCGACGCGCTAAATTCGAATCTGAAGTCAGAATTGCGCCACCACCTTCCAATTGATTGTTAAATTGCGAAAATACGCCATGAAATTGAAGATTGTAAATATGAGGATTTATTTGTTATTTAAAAAGAACTGGGAGGCTATAGCGCAATTCTGGCTTCGGTTTCGGATTCTGAGGGTCGACATATATAGAGAAACATGTGGCATGTCTGTTGGTTTGTCAACAACCTGAAAAAAACACAATTCCAAGATAGTTTTTAGCGATATTAAAAAGTGGACGTTGGTGGAGCAATTCTGGCTTCAGATTCAGCGCGTCGACATACATAGTGTGTCTTATCTTTGGGTCTGACAACACCCAAAAACAAAATACAACTTCAGGATTTTTTTGCAAAAAAATGGAAGGTGATGGCGCAATCGGGGCTTAAGATTCGGATTCGGCGCGTCAACATTAATAGATAAACATGTGCCAAGTACTTGGATCTGCCAACAAGCCCCGAAAGATAAAGAAATATACAATTTCACGATGAATTTTTGCAATTAAAAAAGGAAGCTGGTGGCGGAATTCTGGCTTCAGATTCGGATTTAGCGCGTCGACATACATAGAGAAACATGTGTCGAGTCTTTGGGTCTGACAGCAACCCCCGAAATCAAGGAAATACAATGTTAGCGTGTTTTTTTAAATTTAAAATATGATATGGTGATGGTTCAATTCTGGCCTCAGATTCGGATTCAGGGTCTTGAAATACATAGAGAAATACGTGTCAAGTCTTTGAGTCTGACAACTTTTTAGTGTGCCTGTGTTATTAAAACACGAGTATATTATAGTAATTAACGAAACGAGTGTATAAAGAGGGGGATAATTGCATGAATGGTATGTTCAAGAAAACGAGCGACGATAAGAGCGAGTTTTCTTATTTACCATGAATGCAATTATCCCCCTTTATACACATGTTACGTTCAATATTTTTTCGTTTCCATTGACAAATAATTCAGATTAAATAAAATTCAACGCATTTTTTCCACCCATGGCGTGCATTTCATGACATAGTATTGCTTTTGAATAAGATCTATTTTAGTGGGCCTTGCATTGTTTATGTTGCCACGAAATATTTGCAAATGGAAGAAACTGGACATATTTCTGATAAAATATAAGAAGCTGACAATGTCATGAAAACATTACTTCCCACGAAAAGTAAAGACAGGTAAGAGAGAGAATACGACATGTATAAATATTGGGGGGGGGGGAACTAGTCACTTCTGACACAGTTTTGGTAGAGCATACTTTTGAGAACTGGTAAACACAACTGACGTTTACATTTTTTACATTCGACATTCTAAGACCAAACGTTTTATATGTAAAACATTTAATACATTTACGTTAAATATTTTATGTTGTACTATAAGTCAGCTATTTTAACGTTTACTTACCCAATTTAGTTTTATTCATTCGTTGTTAATACGTAGTTGTAGGTGCGTAATGTAATGTACTTTTTTGTTCACGTTTCATGGCCGACTGCAGATACCGTTGCTTTGTGTGTGTTATAGTTTCTTAATTACACGATTTCGCTCCTTTTCTGAATTATGATTGGTAGGATTCTTAATTGCACGGTGGAATTTTAATTGCACGCGTGCTATTAACATAGAGATAATTAACGATTTTTCATGGAATTAATGAGCATATTTATTTAACTAAACGAAAAAGATAATTAATATAGAGGCATTTGATAAATATGAGTTTTTTAGTTTCTTTTTCATTTACATTATCCCTAGAACACCCAACCTTTTTGACGTACGTGCATATCCAACGTGGGTCTGACGGACCCACTCATTTTTCACGTACTCTTTTACAATGCCAGCGAGGTTCTTACAAGTGTTCTAACTGTTTTTAACTTTATGAGTCTTAAATAGAAAATTGCATGTAGTTCATATCATATTGGTACTTTATTTAAATCACTTATTACAACTTACAAAACCTAGAAGAAAACATGTAAATTTACTTATTCTATTTGTTGCGTATTCTGAAACTAAAAAATGTTCATTATAGACATTTTGTTTTCATTTATCACGCACAGTTTTTTGCTTTCTACTACGTTTTGGGATACATAAATAACATCTTTCCTTTTTTTGTTGATTCCATATAAGAATTGGAGATACTTTGGGTTTCCTCAGGAAGAATGATTAGAATTGACTATTTGTGGCACAGTAAGTTCTGACAAGGTTGTAAGAAATTTGTGGCGCCTCGATTTCTTCTAGCTTATATTCCATTCAGAACGCTTTGCTAAGAATAGATTTTCAAGATTTCTCTAAAATTACTCCAAGTTATTTCTTTAAATAGTAAGAGTTGACTAAAATATTCTTTTGATGAGGATTTGAAAAACACTAAGAATTGAAAAAACGCAGAAGTTCAACATTTTTGCCCAAGATATCACCATCCAGCATGAAAAACATGCACGGCATTTATGGGACACAACCTTGGCGGTTGACGCACCCGGAAAAACGACGCTTGTCTGCCTGCACTTGTCTGCCCATAGACACGGATGCCTGTCCCGGCCGGATGTGCCTGAGCGCGCAATCTAGTGCCCAATCTCTAGTTCACAGACAATTTTTTTTGTCGTCGAACTACCTTAATTAGAATTTAAAGTGTGATGAAAACTCATTTAGGACTTGCTATTTTCCTGTAACCTATTCTATATCCTTGCTCACATGTTTCCAAAGAGACTAAATGCAGCTTGCTTTCAAAAGTTCGATTTCGACTCTCATAATATATGATAAGTGAGCGTTTATTTTTTTAATTTCAATATATTTTTAAAATGTATCTATATTGTATAAATAAGTTAATAAAAGCAAACGATAACACACTGAAAGTCAGGTATCTTTCATTTAAAGCAAAAATAATGAAATTTGGTTAAAAATAAAGCTCAAACTTTTTTCTTAATGAAAATTCTTAGCGTTTTAAGTATAAAGACTGAATGAGCCTTTGCGATTGGCGATTGGTACAAAAGAAAGAAATGTGGAAGTCGAAACTCCCCAAAAATATTGTTTCACGTCAAATATTGTTTCAGTATTCTCAACCACCAGAATACCCGGCGTTGCACGAACTATTTATTATCCAGTTGTTTAGAGAGAAGAAAATAATCAATTTTAGGTAAAGATTATAGATCCAATTGATATTATTTTATTAAAAAAATTGATTCACATTTTAATAATATATTTTAATAATACATCTACTATCTTTTCCTTTCACTTAATTATTCTGTTCTTTGTCAAAGTCTGCCCAGCGTCTTAAAATATTTTCTTAAACCCACATTTTTGAAAGTTAAAATCAATTTAAAATTTAAATTTGAAACATTTCTACTTATTTTTATTTACATGAATTTACATTCATTTCTATTAATAATAATGTTTTATGTCTTATTAACAATAATAAAAATTTCCATTTAAGAGAAAACTACATTCTTCACGGAAATTGTAGGCAAAACCATTGGTTTTCATGCGTCAAATTAATTGTACATGAATTTAAACAATGTTCTACTGCCATATGAAACTATTCTGCTGCCATCATGATTAATTTCAATAGGTTACAAGAACGACACACCATGTAGCGGATTAATAAAAGTATGAAATGAAATTATATACTGTCAAGACATTTTGACAATGGTTCCAAATCTCAGTAAAATTGTAACTGAATACAAAAACTCTTGATACCACCTATGCTGTCATGAATTAATTCATGTTATAAGTCCTACATTTCAAGAAAAAATAATAAAACCGGTAGATAGAGATAGAAATGTTTGGAATGTTCAGGGTTTCAAAAGGCAAAAAGAAAATTTTCATAATTAACATGACAATTCTTTTGTTTTCTTAATTAATTTATTTAAGGTGGCTGTTCAACAACTGAGTCACCACAAGTATCGATTTAGAATTTAGACAATTTTTACAATTATTTTATTACACAATAATATACAGTTCATACAAACATGAAATTGTAATAAAGAGTCAATTTTTTTTGGAAATTTACATCATTGGGATGGATACACATATTTAATTATTTACAATACATATGCCTTTGATATTCATAACACGTTTGAAGAGTTGTACGGGATGAGGTGTAGGTAAAGTAAGGTGTCAATTTTTAAGATTTTTAAAAGTTGTAAGACTTCTATACATTCTTCTGGGGAGGAGAGAAATTAAATAAAGAATCGTTTAAGTTTAAGGACTGTCTTATACCGGCTATTTCAGGGAACTCCAGAATAATATGGGTTGTAGATACTTGGGATCCACATTTAGGACAGGGTAATGGGTCAGTTTTTTTATTAGGTGGTTGTGGGAGAGATTAATGTGGCCAATATTTAGTCTGATAATTTGGACTTGTTGAAGTCTAATGAGTTTGAGGTTAGAAAGAGAGGGTTCAATAACGGATTTCCTTACGGGGTGAAGTTTTGGAGAAGGTAGTCAACCATTTTTCATTCCACTGTTTCGTAACCATTTTTTAATAATTTCGTAATTTTTAACGTATAATTTGATATCGGAGAGAACTCCCTTCACACTGTTGTCCTTTTTTGGTAATGAAGTTGCTTCTTTGGCTGCTTTATATGCTTTTTCATTCCCTACTATACTTCTATGTGCTGGAATCCAAACAATAGAGAAGGTGTCATTGATTATTTAGGTAGATAAACGTTTTTTCTTCTTTGGATTATGGGATTTCTAGAGAATCTGTAGACAATTGCATTCAAAGTAGCCATACAGTCTGAGTGAATCACTATTTTTCGGTTTTCTCCATTTTGGGAGACTAATTCAATGGCTCTCAGAATGGTTCAGGCTTAGCAAGAGAAACTAGAAAAATATTCCGGTAACCTGAATTTGAAGGTATTGGGGAAATAATTGCACAACCTACTTTGTTTTCGTATTTTGATCCATCCGAATATACTTTTTATAAATCATGGTAGTCTTCATAAAGAGAATTCAAATGAGATTTTTGGAGAAATTAAGGATTTGGGAATATCTACAATCATTATATTAACCTCAGGTTTAAAAGATTGCCAGGGGGTATAGAGTGAATCTTTCTCTGTAGAATGTGAGGGGGTTTCAATATTCCATTCATCTTGATAAGTTGAAATTTTTTCCCTAAGTGGTTTTGAATACTTCACATGGATTGAATGGTAACCTGCTTTAAGAGCGCTGAAGATAGAATTGAAGGTCGGAAGGTTTGAAAGAAGTTGAGTAGTCAGTTTTTAGACATAGTTGTTAACGCTGCAAATCCAGGGGGAATAATCCTACTTCTATAACAAGGCTCTTGATAAGGCTTGACTTAAAGGCACCTAAACTTATTCGACATGCTGATACTTATAATAGTGTAGCGTCACGTTGGCGGCCGTGGGTGGGAGGAGGAGCGGAAGTATCGCATACCTGCGGGCATGAATAGCTGGGCGCCCCGGCGTTGGGATATCTTTAGACAAAGGGGATGCCAGCTTGACCGGGAAGGTCACGTGGTAGACGAAAGCCTCCCTCCTACACCTAGGACGGTCACGTGGCGACTGCACTCTGGTATAAAATCGAGCCGACGCACGGTGTGACCAGATGGCGAAAACGTGGCCAAAACCTCAAATGGGTTCGAATTCATTTACTTAGTTGTACATGGGGGTTTTCGAGGTCGCTGATTTCAAACCTGATATCAAAATGACACAAAACAATATGGCGGATCCAATATGGCGACCGAAGATGTAAAAATATTTTTATTTTGGGCTGGGGCGTAAATTTAATGGTCATCTCCGATTGAAATAAAAAAGATAACCTTCCCTGATATTTAACATTATTGGCAGTAATCCATTATGCCACATTGTAACCTTTCTTGATGGATGACAAAATATAATATGTATAGTATTTAGTAAATATTATGATATATAGTTATATGTAATATTTATATTATAATATATATAGCTATATATAATAGTATTTATTAAATAAATAAATGAGATAAGATAAATAAATAGTAATTAATATAAATTACATAATAAAAATCATGTATAATTAAAATGTACAAACGCAGAAAAGAAAGAAAAAGAAAAGTGAGCAAACCTTACCTTTTGATGTTGACAGCAGGTAAGCGAAGGGTCGGTCACTGACATCGCCTTGTAAAGACAACAGATTTTCCTCTGACGTCAGAGGTACACTTACAGTTGGAGAGGGAGGAAAGAATGCGGTGGAAAGCAGATTTCTAAAGGATTAACTAGGTGGAATATTTTCTTTAAGGAGAAAAATCACTGTCAGTCTCGCCTTCGGATGCGTCCTCTTCGTGACCTGATTGCGATTCTTCGGAACACACAGGGAGAATCAATAATTTTACCGCTTCCGGCAACAACTCTCTGTTTTGTTTCACGGCCTGCCTTCTCATGCTTGATATGAAAGGATCAGAAGAAACTAAGAGCCGTTTGAACACATCTTCCATAGTGTTCTGCCTGGAACTCTTCCGTGAAAATTCCTCTCTGTATTTTTTTATGTCCTTGTTACGTGCTTCTTGAGCTTCCTCGGACAACTGGCCGACTGGAAGCAACGAACGAGCAATGACCTGTGGGCCATGAATTAGCAATTTATAACCACAAGTTGCGGATATTTGCAATAGGTGTTAGCTTTATATATAAGTTATTGAATTACTGTATTCGTTTATAAGAGTTATGAACCGTTATACGCATTTCTTATTTGTACAAAATCCCTTGAACAGAATACTTCGTATATTTCACTATGATACTGCTCCCCGGCGAGGTGCACACGCACGTAAGTAATTAGTCATAAAACCTCAAGCTGCGGATATTTGCAATAGGTGTTAGCTTTATATATAAGTTATTGAATTACTGTATTCGTTTATAAGAGTAATGAAGCGTTATACGCATTTCTTATTTGTACGAAATCCCTTGAACAGAATACTTCGTATATTTCACTCTGACACTGTTCCCCGGCGAGGTGCATTCGCACCTAAGTAGTCATAAAACCTCAAGCTGCCGATATTTGCATAGGTGTTAGCTTTATATTTATGTTATTGAATTACTGTATTCGTTTATAAGAGTTATAAACCGCATTTCTCATTGGTACAAAATCCCTTGAACAGAATACTTCGTGTATTTCACTATGACACTGTTCCCGGGCGAGGTGCACACGCACCTAAGTAATTAGTCATAAAACCTCAAGCTGCGGATATTTGCAATAGGTGTTAGCTTTATATATAAGTTATTGAATTACTGTATTCGTTTATAAGAGTTGTGAACCGTTATACTCATTTCTTATTTGTACAAAATCCCTTGAACAGAAAACTTCGTATATTTCACTATGACACTGTTCCCCGGCGAGGTGCACACGCACCTAAGTAATTAGTCATAAAACCTCAAGCTGCGGATATTTGCAGTAGATGTTAGATTTATATATTAGTTATTGAATTACTGTATACGTTTATAAGAGTTCAGAACCGTTATACGCATTTCTTATTTGTACAAAATCCCTTGAACAGAATACTTCGTATATTTCACTACGACACTGTTCCCCGGCGAGGTGCACACGCACCTTAGTAATTAGTCATAAAACCTCAGGCTGCGGATATTTGCAATAGGTGTTAGCTTTATATATAAGTTATTGAATTACTGTATTCGTTTATAAGAGTTATGAACCGTTATACGCATTTCTTATTTGTACAAAATCCCTTGAACAGAATACTTCGTATATTTCACTATAACACTGTTCCCCGGCGAGGTGCACACGCACCAAATAATTAGTTATAAAACATCAAGCTGCGGATATTTGCAATAGGTGTTAGCTTTATATATAAGTTATTGAATTACTGTATTTGTTTAAAAGAGTTATTAACCGTTATACGCATTTCTTATTTGTACAAAATCCCTTGAACAGAATACTTCGTGTATTTCACTATAACACTGTTCCCCGTCGAGGTGCACACGCACCTAATAATTAGTTATAAAACATCAAGCTGCGGATATTTGCAATAGGTGTTAGCTTTATATATAAGTTATTGAATTACTGTATACGTTTATAAGAGTTCAGAACCGTTATACGCATTTCTTATTTGTACAAAATCCCTTGAACAGAATACTTCGTATATTTCACTACGACACTGTTCCCCGGCGAGGTGCACACGCACCTTAGTAATTAGTCATAAAACCTCAGGCTGCGGATATTTGCAATAGGTGTTAGCTTTATATATAAGTTATTGAATTACTGTATTCGTTTATAAGAGTGATGAACCGTTATACGCATTTCTTATTTGTACAAAATCCCTTGAACAGAATACTTCGTATATTTCACTATAACACTGTTCCCCGGCGAGGTGCACACGCACCAAATAATTAGTTATAAAACATCAAGCTGCGGATATTTGCAATAGGTGTTAGCTTTATATATAAGTTATTGAATTACTGTATTCGTTTATAAGAGTTATGAACCGTTATACGCATTTTTTATTGGTACAAAATCCCTTGAACAGAATACTTCCTGTATTTCACTATGACACTGTTCCCCGGCGAGGTGCACACGCACCTAAGTAATTAGTCATAAAACCTCAGGCTGCGGATATTTGCAATAGGTGTTAGCTTTATATATAAGTTATTGAATTACTGTATTCGTTTATAAGAGTTATGAACCGTTATACGCATTTATTATTTGTACAAAATCCCTTCAACAGAATACTTCGTGTATTTCACTATGACACTTTTCCCCGGCGAAGTGCACACGCACCTAAGTAATTAGTCATAAAACCTCAAGCTGCGGATATTTGCAATAGGTGTTAGCTTTATATATATGTTATTGAATTACTGTATTCGTTTATAAGAGTTGTGAACCGTTATACTCATTTCTTATTTGTACAAAATCCCTTGAACAGAAAACTTCGTATATTTCACTATGACACTGTTCCCCGGCGAGGTGCACACGCACCTAAGTAATTAGTCATAAAACCTCAGGCTGCGGATATTTGCAATAGGTGTTAGCTTTATATATAAGTTATTCAATTACTGTATTCATTTATAAGAGTTTTGAACCGTTATACGCATTTCTTATTTGTACAAAATCCCTTGAACAGAATACTTCGTATATTTCACTCTGACACCGTTCCCCTGCCAGGTGCACACGCACCTAAGTAATTATTCATAAAACCTCAAGCTGCGGATATTTGCAATAGGTGTTAGCTTTATATATAAGTTATTGAATTACTGTATTCGTTTATAAGAGTAATGAAGCGTTATACGCATTTCTTATTTGTACGAAATCCCTTGAACAGAATACTTCGTATATTTCACTCTGACACTGTTCCCCGGCGAGGTGCATTCGCACCTAAGTAGTCATAAAACCTCAAGCTGCCGATATTTGCATAGGTGTTAGCTTTATATATATGTTATTGAATTACTGTATTCGTTTATAAGAGTTATGAACCGCATTTCTCATTGGTACAAAATCCCTTGAACAGAATACTTCGTGTATTTCACTATGACACTGTTCCCGGGCGAGGTGCACACACACCTAAGTAATTAGTCATAAAACCTCAAGCTGCGGATATTTGCAATAGGTGTTAGCTTTATATATAAGTTATTGAATTACTGTATTCGTTTATAAGAGTTATGAACCGTTATACGCATTTCTTATTTGTACAAAATCCCTTGAACAGAATACTTCGTATATTTCACTATGACACTGTTCCCCGGCGAGGTGGACACGCACCTAAGAAATTAGTCATAAAACCTCAAGCTGCGGATATTTGCAATAGGTGTTAGCTTTATACATAAGTTATTGAATTACTGTATTCGTTTATAAGAGTAATGAAGCGTTATACGCATTTCTTATTTGTACGAAATCCCTTGAACAGAATACTTCGTATATTTCACTCTGACACTGTTCCCCGGCGAGGTGCACACGCACCTAAGTAATTAGTCTTAAAACCTCAAGCTCCGGATATTTGCAATAGGTGTTAGCTTTATATATAAGTTATTGAATTACTGTATTTTTTTATAAGAGTTATTAACCGTTATACGCATTTCTTATTTGTACAAAATCCCTTGAACAGAATACTTCCTATATTTCACTATGACACTGTTCCCCGGCGAGGTGCACACGCACCTAATAATTAGTCATAAAACATCAAGCTGCGGATATTTGCAATAAGTGTTAGCTTTATATATAAGTTATTGAATTACTGTATTCGTTTATAAGGGTTATGAACCGTTATACGCATTTCTTATTTGTACAAAATCCCTTGAACAGAATACTTCGTATATTTCACTATGACACTGTTCCGCGGCGGTATTTTTCAATACTTTTTGGTATTATTTATAACTTTTTGTACTACTATTTTCTTTTATATGAGTTATAAATCGTTATACGCGTTTCATAACTTATTTAATTACTCCATTCGATGAATATAGTTATAAATCTTTATGTGCACTCCTTATATTTTTTAAAATTCGTGAAGTAAATTCTCTATTAATTTTACGTATTAGCTTACCGCGGGGTACCATCAAGGGAAATTGAAATATTCTACACAATTACATAATGAAAATCTTGTTTATTAATTCGGGAGTTTTCGGATGAATTAGTTAGTTATGTATATAAATATATTTCGACGAACTTATAACATTCAATGCGAAAATATTTTACCAGTGCCACCACGCATTCATTTTTGCTAACTATTCGGTAAACCTTATTTGCCAGCATCCGCGCGATAAATGCGTTTTTAGAGAGGTGATCAAGGAGTCTTATAGCTTAATGCAATTTAAATGAGGTATTGTAAACATTTCTTTTACTGAATTCTTTGAACGGATCACTGAATTTTTTTCTAATGCAGTTTGTCGCAGAAATGCATGTACTCAGAAAAACAATAGTTTATAAAACTTCAATGTACGTCTATACTCGGCCAATCCTTATTAACTTCAAAGGTAATGTAATATTCTAATGACTAGTATTCATAATCACAAGCGATTCACATTATTTGCCGGTCCAGAACTTGTGAATTGAATGAATGTTAGTTTTAAGTCCCCGCTCGGTAATGCTGGTTGCCGCTAAGAGATATACACTGTGATAGAAAATATTTAATAAAACACGAATCTGCAGCGAGGCGCAGCCAAATTCTCTTTTAACTGAATAATTAATATACAATCTAAATTGTTATTAAAATTTGCACGTGTTATATTGCGTTATATATTACTTTTATGCTAGTTATATTTTATATGATATTGCATAGAATATAAATAATCGTAATCCATATTAAGTTAACATAATTTTTGTTTTACTTACCACCAACAGGGACATCCATAATTGCAAAACACAGTAAAAATAATTTTGTAGCACGTTTTTGTAACTATTGGAAAGCACAGCTTACTATTGCCTCTGACGCTAGAAGAGCACTGACCGTGTACTCCAACTTCAAACTTCCACTGCGCGCAGCAGGTACAGGGATTATCCTTCATACTTTCACAACAGATGTGCCAAACATTCCTCTTTCAAGTGGGATGGTCGGAAGTCCCCAAAATAAATTTTAATTTTTGAGGTTTTGGCCACGTTTTCGCCATCTGGTCACACCGTGCGACGAGCTCAGTTTTATTCTGGAAACCTCGCGCGATGCACAAAACTTTACGCCCAGGCGTGTCGTACCTATTGCACGGGTGACGAGGTCACGGTGGTGGCGCGGGAGTAGCGTCAGAGGAGGCGGGGCCTCCCTAGCTATGTGGGGTATCCACAGGGAAATACTCACAAGTGTGTATTTTCGAAGCAGAAGTTGGTTATTGTACATACATGTAAATAAACTTGTACATACTTGTAAATGTCTGTGTATTTTTCTCCATGACGCCACAGTAGGATCCAGCGTCTGAAGTGTAGATTAATTAACTGAGCTGTAGATCACAGCTCCGTTATCTAATTTGGCTTGCATAACAGAACAATAAGCATTAATTAAACATTTTACATCTGCTCCCCATTTTCGAGATGCTAATATCTTCATAATGTAACGTTTTCATATGTTCAGCCTGAATTTAGATTCGGTCTTTAGCAGAGAAATGTGCTCCTTCCATGTGTGCGTTTGGTCGAAGATCATACCCAATATTTTACAAGAATGTGTTACCTGGAGCGGTAGCTCAGTGCATCAACTGATGTCACTGCAGAGACTCTGACCAGAAGCTCGTACGTTCGAGTCCTGACGGCGGTAGGATTTTCGACACTAGCTTTTCAGCTAGGTCGAATTCAGTCGCTGTCTGGCCGAGAATTCTAGAGGTCAGCTGCTTTGATCGGTAGTTTTCTGTGGTTTCTCCGATCAACACCAGGGGAATGCCGGAGCAGTACCCTAAAAAACGGGCCGCGCGCGATCTTTCCTTCCTCTTCCTTGTCCTATCCTCTCCACTTACACTAATATGCACTACACTACCACATTTTCCGGGAGACCGGTCGGGAGCTTACAGCTTGTCCCAGCTGGAGCGGTACACCACTGGCGGGAGAGTCCTGAGTTAGGAGGAAAACTCGCTAGCCGACGGTAGGTCGGCGCCGGATCTCCAGCGGGAATGATCACCGCCATCTACGATGAAAAAATGCATTACACTTTCGGGACTAATGGCCTAAGCTGTTGACGCGCCCGGAATCACCAACCAGCCAACCAACCACATACATGAATACGTTCTCCAATAAAGATGGCAGGATTTTCATTTAAAATGTTTGAGCTTCTGAAGATGATAATGGATTCCAATTTAGTTCTTGGAAGGAAGAAATCAGAAAAACTTGCCCATGTTTGAATTTTGTTCACGTTTTCTTGGAATATTTTGATTGTAATACGGAGATCTTTACGGCAGCATACAATGGAACTATCAACAGCGAAGAGAAATAATTTACTTGGAGCTTCTATGATACTACTTATTTCATTAATTGCGATCAAATACAGAAGCACACTAATAACTGAACCCTGAGGGAGGCCATTCACCATTTATCTGCGTGTTGATATTTTATGAAACATACGACCACGCAGATATCTATGATACAGAAAATTTTTCAAAAAAGGCAATAAGTTACCTTTAATGTTCATTGAGATGAGATAACGTAGTAATCGATGTTTAAAAATCATTTCATAATATTTTTCAATATCAAGCGAAACAACAGTTACATATTGGTTAAGTACTAGTGCATCACAAATTTCTGTGCTTATGCTTATTAGACGGTCGTTGGTTGTTCACGAAATGAATGAAATGTTCATGAAATCCGTTTTGAAAAGGAGATGGCAAGTTTCTTGTTTCTAGGTGCCATCTGAGACGGTTGCCAACCATTTTTTCTAGTAATTTGCAAAGAGTACACGTCAATGATACTAGTCTAAAATTATTGGTTTTAGATTGATCTTTACCTGGTTTCGGTCTAGCAATTTCAAGAGCTTCACTCAATTGCTCAGGGAAGAATTGGGAGGTCCAGATGTCATTATGCATTTTTAAGAGGTATTCTACCGCACATGTAGGAAGATTCTTCAAGAAAATATTAGGAATACTATCCGGACCTGGTGCTGAGTTTTTACTATTGTTTTAAAACATGATGGAGCTCATCCATTAGGAATTTACGGTTAAACGGATCACTGTTGTTACTTAGGAGGGTTCGGATGTTTTTTTCGCTAGCTAAGGATCTAGACGGGATTAATTTCTGAAAGAATGATTCATAGTTATTATTGCTGGAATTGTTGGCGAATGAAATTTCCAAAGCATTGCAGATATCTTGAGTCATTAAATTTTATTCCATATTCATCTTCTAATGTTGGAGGTAAGCTAGTTGAATATGAGTCAGTAATTGATTTTATTTTATGCCATATAGTTGCGGACGGAGTTTGACCCACTATAGAAGATGTAAAATCTTTAAAAGGTAGTAGAAATGCATTTTTAAGAGTTAAGCTAGTTTTTGCTCTTGCCTTCTTATATATTTTACCCAGATCTATAAATTTAATTTTTTTTATATTTTCTAAATGCTTTCTTTTTTTCGTTGATGGCTAACGTGCAATTTTCATTCCACCATGGAACCCGGAGGTTCCGAATAATTCCCGAAGATTTAGGGATTGCCGATTGGGCAGCTGAATTAATTAATTCTGTAAAGGCCTGAATGATATGATTAGTCTACTCTGGGGCCACTCATTTATATCAGGAAGTTTATTGATGTTATTATCGATAGATGATTGAAATAAGGTTCAGTTTGCTTTGGTACTAATCCACTTCTGGTGAGTGTGGGTTATAGAGAATGGGTGAAAATCAGAGAGATGAATAAACAATGAGTAATGATTTCGGTCATAGAGATCATTACTAGAGAACCAAGAATTACGAATTCCAATGTCATTGGATGAAAATCTTAAATCAATAACACTGCCTTTTGCATATCTAGTAGAAAAGTAGGTATCATTGCCTGTATTATGAATAATAATATCTTCGTACTTGTCCAGCCATTCTTCAATGATTCTACCTCAACGATCTGAACTAGAAGATCCTCACAGTACATTGTGGCTAATAAAATCTCCCAGGATGATAAGTGGTTTAGGAAGTTGCTAAACAATGTCATCACGTTTAGTGATGTTTATGTCTTGGGTGTTAGGTAATTATAAGTTACAAATAGTAGCAGTGAAATTAATTTTCACTCTAATTGCAGTTGCTTCTAGTTGCCTTTGAAGATGAACATTATGTAAAAAAAATCCGATTTAGTATAAATTGCATCGCCACCATTCGCTATGTTGGGATTATTTCTATTACAAAATGTAGATCGATATCCAAACAATGAGTTACAATTTTGAAATGTAAAGTTTCTTTCTTGAAAGTAGATTATATTTGATTTGAATTTGTTAATGAGAAGCTTGATGAAGGGTTTTCTTGCTAAAAAAACGTTACAATTCCATTGAATAATGCCCATTGTAACTAGCTGAACTACTTTATTTTATATTACCTTAAACAAGATTGGCAAGAAGGGAGAGAGTTAGATTACTGCTCTTCTAAATCTCGTTTCTTAGCGTTAACTTTTTCATTCATATCTGCACCAAGTTTTTTGAAAATTCTCGAACATCAATTTTTCACACCACGGTTTGCTAAGGTTTGGTGAACAGCTTTTAACATTGTTATTAAAGGTGCAAAATCATCTGTGAATTCTCTGGCAATTGTTGCAGTACAGTTTGTCCTTCATTCTCTCGAAAAACCTTTAGAGTTGATTTAAATTTAGTGGGTAATGAACTTTTGGAGATTCTAATATAGTTTCGCTATTAAATCACGACTAATCGTGAATATTTTCAGTAGAGGTTTTTGTTTTTCTTAATTTTGGAGGGTTGTTTCTTAATTTTTCCTTTATTTTAAATAGTTTTATTACCCATGTCAGATTTTTCCGACTCATTGTCTGGGAGTTCATTCTCGCTCTCTGATTGGTTGCTAATCAGTTCTGTATTCGAGCTGACAGTAGATAACGGTTTAATCTGAGGGGGTTGAAAGATAAACATTCATTGAGTTTCTTTTGATGTAACTTGGTTCCTCGCGGCCGGCTCATGGAGAGGGGTGGTGGGTAGAGAGGGGAAGTTGTCGAGGGCAAGGATAAGGCTGGAACTTTCATTCACCTCATCGCATTCTAATGCTTTGGGAGAAACATTATTAGAATTATCAAAAATCTCATTAATTGAATCTGTAATATCTACTTCTGTAGGAAGAGGTAGGGTATTAGTTTTTTGAGAGTTACATGGATTTGGACTGTTTTTATCTATGCAGCCTTGATTTATTTTACAAAAAACAAATTGGAACACTAGGAGTCACATATATCCAATGGAGGGCTTTATCTATAAACACCTGAAATGATTCAGTTAATTTATATTCATCTTCTGGTGAAACAAATGTTTGGCGGCGAAAACGGAGAATGTGACTCAAGTTATTAAACCCAGTACGAAGGAAGGTTAACGGTACTTGAGTTCTGACATCCAATGTTAATAATTTTTACTTTCCCGTATACGGAGTAATATACGTAGTTACGATAAAGTTACCTAATGCTGCGCGAAAAACCGGCGGATTTTCGGCACACAAATATTAATTGTCGGGCCCTGACAACGAAAACTGGGGCAAATCTAGTTGCTAAATTGAGAAAAAAATCCCTAGCACGTGGAGTACCCATAATCCCTGTTTTGTGGGTCCTTGATGCCGAAAAACCAATTAAAAGCAAAATGTTCGTCCGTCTGTCCTTCCTCCCGTCTGTCTGTCGTATGTGAACCTAGCGTATAAACCACACGTACAATCTTTTCCAAATTGAAGGCCCCTGTCCATCTGGCTCTAATTGAAGCTTTGAAATTTTGAAGAACATTCTTTAAAATTTGGGGGTACTTTACATGAATCCCCGGGACATTTTCAAAATTTTCTCAAAAACGGCTCTAAATTCTTTCTTTAAATTTCTTGATAGGATAGAGTAAAATACACCTATAAAGAGGGCATAGGTACGATTTTCACAGTCAACCTTGGAAGTTTTGAAAAGTGCAAGTGAATTTTTTTTCGGCGTCTTTCTACCACTATAAAATTGAACACAAGGATTTTTACTTCAAATGGAATTTGTTGTCCATAAGTAGTTCTTCCATTTAGGGAATTTAGATTTTTTTGAAAATTTTTGCGAGAAATATTTGCTATTTTAAAAAATTACAAAAACATGATTTTCTCAAAAACAACTCCACATGTTTTCTTTAAATGTTAAGTACCAAATGCACCCTATCCGAGAACATCCTTGGATATAGAAAAGGTCTTCGATACAGTTTGGCATACGGTCTCCTGTACAAGTTAAAGCAACTGGGAACTCCACAATATCTATGTAACATCATTCATTTCCGACCAACAGAAATTTTAAGGTTCAATTAAACAATACACTTTCAACATACAACATATAATAAACGCAAGGGTCCCACAAGGATCCTCCTGGACCCACAAGGTCCAAGGATTCAAATTTTAAAAATTCTGGTACATCTTTGCCTCACGGCATGCATTTCATGACGTAGCATTGCTTCTGAATCAGATCTATTTTAGTGGGCTTTGGTTTGTTTTTGTTTCAACGAATTATTGGGAATGGGAAGGTATTGCACATATGCGAATAAAATATTAGAAGCTGACAAAGACTTGGTAACATTACTTCCTACGAAAAGTAAAGACGTGTATGAGATAGAATACAACATGTATAAATAATGGGGGAAAATGGGGGGATGTCACTTCTGGCATAGTTTTGGTATAAGCATACATTTTAGAACTAGTAAACACAACTGACGTTTATGTTTCTTATATTCGTAATCCTAGGACCAAATGTTTTAAATATAAAACATTTAATATATTCACGTTAAATATTTATGTAGTTCCATAAGTCAGCTAGCTTAAAGTTTACTTCCCCAATTTAGTTTAGTTAATTCGCTGTTTTTATGTAGTTGTTATAGGTACGTAATATGTGATGTACTTTTCTTTCTTGTGTTGCACTACTTCTAATGTTTGATGACTGTAAGTATCTTTGCCACGTTGCTGTGTTAGAGTTTCTTTATTACATGATTTCGCTCCTTTTCATAATTTTGATTGGTAGGTGTGGATTTTTTTGCACGCGTGATATTAACAGAGAGATCATTAACAATTTTTCATGGAATTAATGAGAATATCTAGTTCATTAAACGAAAAAGAAATTATGATTTGTAGTTGTAATCCATAAACTAGTACTTAAGACCTTCAAACGAAGCTAGCACGAAAGTTGCATCGATTTTGGTTCAGTACATTCGGATATTATCGCGCTGTAATTAAAAGACTTTATTTCTTTGTTTTCACTTTCTCGCCTTACGAAATTCTTCTTAAGAAGAGAAAGTTATGTAATCGTGCGCCAGAATATGGTGAATTTTCGGCCGAAGATCTGTTTTGTTGGGCACTGGTAACGAACTAGAGGTGCTACAGAACGACACAGACTTCTACCTAGTTATGTTTTCTAATTTCCTTGGTGTGGTCTGGCTTTAGGGTCTTGCCTCATCCTCTTGCCAGCTGCCATCTATCGCCGTACAAAATACTTTTTTTTAGATTTTCTCAATTTTCGGTTTCCAAATTTCTATTTGCTAAAATAATATTTCACTTCTATGAAAAATTATTATATGAACGTTAAAGAAGGCAAAAACCTTGCCCCAAATAGCAATTTTCAATGGAAATTTGAAGCCGTTTTCAAGAAAATGGCGATTAAGCATTCCTGTAAATGGAAAATTTGAATCTCCTTTTCAGAGGAACCTATTCAATTTTCGAAAAACTTATTTTAAAATCATTTGAAGCACATATGCTTACAAATGTAATAATGTATACAAATCGCTGGGAAGGAGCATATTAACGGCATGAAAGACATTTTAAGAAAAATAATTTGTATACTTTTTGAAAAAAGAGATGAGTACACCAAAATGAACATTACGTTATATTAAACCGTGCAATTAACACTATCCATTTGAAAAATGTCAAGGAATTGTTTGGAGCAATTCTTAAGAAAATGTAGTTTGTGTGTTTCTGAAAATGTGAAATTTTGAGCTCATTTTTATAGTAAACTGTTGTGTTATCGAGAAACTTTATTTGACATTATTTAACGCAAATGTATTCATAAATATAATAACAAGAAGTTGCCTATATTGCAAATATTATCGACGTGAGAGACAGATCAAAAAATAAATTTTTGTATTTTTTGAAAAAACAAATGAATAGATCCTGATGGCGTTTATGTGATCGGATAGGGTGCATTTGGTAAAAATTTAAAGAAAATTTTGGAGCTGTTTTGAAAAAATCTGGTTTTTGTATATTTTTAAAATTGCAAATATTGCTTTCTTGCTCGAAGACTTAGAATCATGAAGTTTCGAGAAAATATACATGACCTTTATAATACAACTATTTATGGATAAAAATTTTGATTGAAGGAAAAATCTCTATCTTCAATTTTGTAGCTGAACGAAGACGCTAGAAAAAATTCAAACTTTGACAAATTTTAAAAATTCCGAGTTAACCGCGAAAATGGGACTTATTCCCCCTTCTAAGTTATTTTACTCTTTTCTTACACTAAATTCAAAGAAAAAATGGGAGCTGTTTTTGAGAAAATTTCGAAATTGTCCAGGGGGTTTTATATGAAGTCCCCCCAAATTTTAAAGAATGTTTTTCAAACCTTCAACTAGAGCCAGATGGACAGGGTTTTCTTTAATTTGGAAAACATCGTACGTGTGCTTTAGGCGTTAGGTTTGTTCACATACGGCAGACGGACGGACGTTTTGTTTTCAATTGGTTTTTCGACATCAAGGACCCACGAACAGGAATTCTGACTACACTACAAGTTAGAGTTTCTTTTCTATTTTAGCAACTGGTTTTATCTTCTTTTTCGTTGTAAAGGCATGGCAATGAATTTTTTTGTGCCGAAAATTCGCCGTTATCTCGCGCCGCATTACATAACTTTCTCTATACTACGTATATTACTCCCTGTATACGTACGTAGAAAAGAAAGTAAAAATAGCGTTACTGTTTGATTAGATACTTTATTTGAAATGTTATAATCTTTTAAACATTGTAACAAATTACAAACATTTAATAGTATTTTCCTCCAACAAAGCGAGCTTTAGATTATTTCAATTTCTTAGAAATTCTAGAGATACCTCTGAGCAAAATTAGTAATCTCTTTTTTAAATCCAGTGTTGTATGTGGAGATTTCAATATTGATTTTCTGAGCGAATCCCACGAAAAAGAGCAGTTTCTCAATTTAATTCATTCCTTTAATTTAGATATTACAGTGAACGTACCTACACGGAATACTCTTAAATCACAAACAGCAATAGATCAAATTATAATTAACAAAACCACAACTAGATATGAAATAATAACGAATAATCTAGGTTACAGTGACCACGATGCACAAATTCTTACAATTACTAATAACATGAATACTGACACAATAAATAAAACACGCATGTGCAGAACATTTACTACAGTCAACATAAAATTATTTATGGACTACTTGCTGAAAGAATCATGGGAGGCAGTTTATAATGCTATTGACACATATGAAAAATATAATTTATTTTTCTCAAAGCTTTCATTTCTCTTTAAAGCGTGCTTTCGTCTTAAAAAGAGAAAATTAAATATTTCGCGAAAAAGAAATACTTGGATCACACAAGAAATTAGAACATCGTGTAAAAATAAATGTACGCTCTACTTTATTTCTAAACATCATAACGTATCACCCGGTTTCTGCGTCTACTTCCGAGAATATAAAAGAATGTTAAGGAAAATAATAGTTCAGGCAAAAATAATGAAAAATAATGAGGATATTTTGAACGCTAGAAACAAAACTAAAGCAATGAAAAACATCGTCAATAATACGACCACAACATCACATTTTGTAGAGAATGGTTTAAAGGATAATGAAAGAGAAACGTAATCCAGAAAAAGTTGCGAATATCTTCAACCAAGACTTTTCTAGAATTGTGGTTGATCTCACGAAGGGACTAAAACAACGAAATTCAACATCATAGGTTTCTCAAAAAAATTTCGGTACGATGTTTATTTACGAAACTTCTAACGAAATCCTCAGAATAGTCAGTAAACTAAAAAATAAATATTCATCTGGTTTAGATGAATTGCCGGATTGTTTATTAAAAACGTGTGCACCTGCCACTATACACCCAGTAACTCACATTTTCAATGCTTCCTTGTGCACAGGAATATTTCCAGATATTTTCAAAATAGAAAAAATTATCCCACTTTAAAAAAAGAGAACAAAAATGAAATTCAAAATTACCGGCCAATTTCTCTTTTGTCAGTTCATTCAAAAATATTAGAGAGTTTTTTCTATACGCGAATGGAAACTTTTGTCAGGAAAATTGAAGCGTTTTCAGACTCACAACACAGTTTCAGGAAATCAAAATCTACGGAAACTTGCCATTTTTTCTTTCCTTAAAGATGTTTCTTCATCAATGGACCAAAATGAAGAACCTATTGGAATATTTTTAGATCTTTGACGCTTCAAAACTTATGACGTTATTAACCATAACATCTTGTTCACAAAATTACCTTCTTATGGAGTTCGTGGTATTGCCCTAGATTGGATAACCCCATACCTTAAACATCGATCTCAAAGAGAAGAAATACTTTACTGGCACGAAAGGTCATTATTTACTTATCTTTCCAATTCTTTGCCAATTGGACATGGGGTCCCATAAGGTTCGATCTTAGGTCCTATTCTCTTTTTGTTGTACGTAAACCATATGCCCTCATCTATTAAAAACGGAAGAACAGTTCTGTTTGCCGATTGCACGAATGTTCTTTGCAAAAAGAAACAAAATAGTACAATTTCAGAAGTTTCAAATTTGTTTTGTAATAATAAATGAATAGTTAACGAAGGAAAAACTGTCTCAATGCAATTTTGCGTTTCAAATCGACACTCGTATGCTCCATTGAAAATGAACTATATGCAATTAGCTGATGTTCAGGTAACAAAATTTCTATGTCTCTCAATTCAATCAAAAATCAAATGGAATGTACACATAACAGAATTAAACACTAAATTAATGTCATTATGTTACGCATTCAGAATTCATTCAAATTCTGTCAGTCTTCATGCAGCTCGTTGCGTGTATTTTGCAAATGTACATTCCCGCCTGAGATATGGCATAATATTCTGGGGAAGCACATCATTTAGTGCCCAGACACTTAGATTGCCGATTATCCGAATAATGAAAAAATGCTATCCACGTGATTCTTGCAAGCGTCTTTTCATTGGGCTTTGAATCTTACTATTGCCTTGCCTATTAATTTACGAATCTCAAGTATTTGTCATAACTGACTTACTTAACGGTGGGAACATATTTTCTTAACACTCGACAACATAACACTCGACAACATAACACTCGACGTAGAAATCATGTTCATCAAATGTCAGTATCAACAGCTCACTTCAATAAATCCACATACAATACATGTACGTTACTTTACAACGCATTGCCAGATGAAATTAAACAATTGAAATTGGTAAACAAATTTAAGTTAAAAGTAAAATCTTTTCTGTTGCCTAACTGTTACTATACAATTAGAGACTGTACTGATCATTAAAAAGAAAAATAATATTTATTTTAACAAAACCAAGATATAGTATAATGAATTAGTTAACATTTGCATTGTATAATTTAAAAAAAAGACTCAATATGCCTGTAACAAGTAATGTAGTTCAGCTTCCGGGTCAATGACCCCCATCTCGATCGGGTTTTTGTCCACTTTCCCTGATCCATTGAGCAAGTGCTGAGATGGCCCCTTGATTTGCTTCTGGACGTAAGTGTAGCTTCACTATGCGCACGTTTTGTTGAACTTTCGTTTTGCTTGTAGTGGTGGTAGAGCTTAGGGTGAGTTTCCATTCCGTTAAAAATAAGTTTTCTATAATTCGGCAACGGAAATATATAGTTTTTCAAATGTTAATCTCTCTCTTTTTTAAATTTATTATTATTATTATTGTTAATATTAATTTTAATATTATTATTAATTTTATTATTATTCATCTTTCAACTATTAATAGTTGAATTGTTCGGAATGGATTCTGAAACTCAAGAAAGCTTGAGCAGATGATTTTTCCCCCATACGTCACATAAAGATTCTGACTGTTTTTGACTAGATAAAAAAAAAAAATATATTTTAACACAAAAAATTTAACTACTTTACTTCCTTAGCACAATGTAAGCAGATTGTTGGTGCATGTTCTAGACATAAATGTTTTGAGCATCTTAAGCATGAATACTTGGTCAATCTTATTTCCTTTGTTTGCTATTGACACATTTTACATTGCTTTCGCTTTGTATTTTTTCTACGTTATCTTGGTGCGTCGGTTTTGATGTAAAATTGGTTTTGTGGTGAGTTATAGTCGAGATTTATACAATTGAAATGACTGAAGGCGTTGTCATTGTCAACAATACTATTTATTTCAATAGGAGCAGCTTTCGATGGCGTAGCCATCATCATCAGTTTTCTGTTACAAGAAAAATGTAAACAAAATTGGAATTAACATAGTTACATAATTTAAAAACATCTTAAGAAATTGAAGGGGAAGAATTAAAGAAAGAAAGAAAAGAAGGGGCGGAGAGTTAGATCTTTTTGTAATATTGAAGTTTTTTTAATATAAGCAAGAAATGAATGAAATATTGCGACCCACGCGTCGGTTTCAAGCCTTAAGGCCAGCACACGACCTGAGACGTCTTGGGGGTGGCGAACACAATTCGTCGGATGGTCAGCTAGCTCAGTAACACGTCCCAGTGTGGACACAAATAATAAAAAAAAATAATAGGATGGGGGTCAGGGTCGTGAAGAACGTTTTGGATTGGATGTAAACTACTAAAAACTCGAGTTAGAATCACTTTTCACTTATTTCAGTATATTCTGGAAATATTGCTGCTGTGACAATTACATGAAATGACACTCAAAAAAATCAAATACAGAATAATTATGACTGGCTGGAAGAAAAAACCCAACACACACTAATGACTCGATACACAACTTCTTACTCTCATTTATAACACAATTTTTCAATAAACACAGACACTTTCAGCAATGCTGAGAATCGTTAAAAATATTACTTTATAAAAAAGAAAACAAATTGAAAATCAAAGCTAGTAATTCTGAACTAACACTGCTTTAAAATGAAATACTCTCTCTAAAAATTCAGAGAATAATTAATATTGTAATTCGTCTCTTACACAGACTCTTATTCACTAATTTACAATATTACATTTTCGAATCCTTTTAAAAGAAAAGATTGATTCTGTCCGACGTGCTAGAAATAGGAAACAAATGTACTTTTACTTTCTTTATCTTTAAGCATAGAAAATATGTTACTCTCCCCTCTTTCTACGTGAAGAATTCAGAATAAGCTTTCTGTTTAAAATGAATTACTCCTCTCAATATAAAAACAGTTCATTTGGCACGACCTTACTTTTATACTTCTCGGCCGCGTCGGTAAATCCACTGTGCTTTCTTCTACCCTTTCCTCGGTGTTGGTGGCCTTGGAGCGTCGGAGCTTCGGGTTGAGAACACAGTTGCCCACCAGAAACGCGTTCTCCGTCTCGTACAAGGTTTATATTCTTTCGTACTCTCATATAAATTCTAATTGACTTCCAATTATGACTTAATAACCAACTGGATATTCAGAGTGTTGAATTAAATCCAGAGATCAACCTTTTTTATACGAGCACAAAATTTAAGAGAGCAAATAATAAAACTGGAAAGAAAAAATGAATGCAACTATTAATTTACTGCCTCATGTTCAAAAACTCCTCTCCATTCCTTCTTCTATTATAAATTCACAACGTTTCTTATTATCTTTCTCTCAAGATTACGTTCAAATCAATTTATAATGGGATATTTACCTCTTCTTATCTTCCTGAAGAGTTTTATAAAAGATGCCAATCTGAAGTCCGCTGCAATATGAATCCCTGGCGTGTCGTTGTCATTACGTCTGCCCAGTTCAGCTGCTAACCTCAGAAAGAACTTTTTCTTTCGTCTGACTACCGGTCTCGCACGATCTATTGTGGCGATCTCTATTGACCTAATTTTCAGTTAGCATTCTTTCGTATTCTTCCGCGTTGGCGCGCGTTCGAATTGCTCATCTCTCTCGCTCTCTTAAGTTTCATGTGACACGTTTTCGAAGCAGTTAAGAAAACGGACGGTCACAATATACATATACAATTTTGAGAGAGAAAATACAAAAAGTAAGTTGAGCCGTTTCTTACCTGTTGTCTGGAAGTCACGCGGGTTTGGGCGGGCGTAGCAGCTTAATTACCGGCTGTCGGGTGGGGGAGGAGGGTTAATGGCCTGGGTGCGGTGTGCTGTGTTGTCACCCCCGAAGAGTGTGGTGTCAAATAGTAATTTTAGCAGAGGGGAGGGGTTGTAGTTTATGTTTACATTCAGTAGGTTACACTACTACACATGCCGGGAGACTTAGAACGTGTCCCGGCTAGGGCGGTTCCTCGCTTGATTGATTTTTTCGTGTTTCCGGGCGCGTTAACTTCTTTGGTCAATCGTCCCGTAAGTGTAGTGCATGTTTTTCTCGGGAGATGACGTTGATCTGCCTCCGCTGGATGGCGAGATGCGGCGCCAACCTATCGTCGGCTAGTGGGGTTTCCCCCTAACTAGGACTCTCTCGCCAGCGGGGCACCGCCCCAGCCGGGACAAGCTCTAAGCTCCCGACCTGTCTCCCGGAATATGTGGTAGTGTAGTCCATGTAAGTGTGTGTGTGTGTAACGGGGTGAGGATAGGGCAAGGAGGTGGAAGGAAAGATCGCGTGCGGTCCGTGGCCCGTTTGTTAGGGTAGTGCTCAGGCATTCGCCTGGTGTTGATTGAGCAGCTGGCCGCTAGTATTCTTCTCCAGACAGAATTCGATCTAGCTGGAAAGCTAGTGTCGAAAATCCTGCCGCCGTCAGGATTTGAACCTAGGACCTCCCGGTCAGAGGCGCTGCAGTGACATCAGCTGATGCACTGAGCTACCGCTCCCGGTGCGGTTCCTCGCCGATGAGAGATACTTGGTTGGGGAAAACCCTGTTAGCCGACGGTATGTCGGCGCTGGATCTGTCGATTCAGTGGGGGAAGACCTCAGCAAAAATACGCAATACACTAACGAGAATAATGACCATAGTAGGTGTCGCGCCCGGAATCACTAACAATCAATCAATCAAAAGTCCTCCCTCGTGACATTATAAAGCGAGCAAAGAAAATCTGTGTTGTGGTGACAGTGGAGGATGCAGCACCGAATTTGACGTCGAGCGCGCTGCACGGACTGTACTTCGAGGAATCGAAAAACAAAATATTAATACCAAATATGCAATAAGTTTATTTGATTGGAGCATTCAATAACTGTTTGTAAAGCGTGCAAGGAAGGAAAGTTGTCTGGTGTGTAAAAGATTTCAAATTCAATGGAAAAATGTCTTAATGTAGAAAGCAAAGTAAACATTTATAAAGCTATGGTAAGACCAATATTAACATATGGAGCAGAAACAAGGGTCGATAATAGAAGAACTAAAACTCTACTTTGAACATCAGATATGAGAACATTAAGATCAATATTGGGTGTAACAAGATGGGGTAGATGGAAAAACCAAGATATAAGAAATGAATGCGGCATAACCGACATAGTAAAATTTATAAGAGCAAGACGAAGAGAATGGAATGAGTACGTTAGCAGGTGAGACAGCAAAAGACTAATTAAGATCGCGAGAGATTCAAAACCTACAGGAAAACGCGACCCAGGCAGAATGAAGAAAAGATGAAATGAAAAGAGCCCGTTCTTGGCACATAGCGAAGTCGCTAGCCTTTCACCACTGAGATCCGGGTTCGATTCCCGTCGAATCTCATGTGAAATTTGTTCCAACAAAACGAGTTTGGCTGCTTCACAAGGGCTAGTCCATCCCCTATGAAGTGTCCTTAACACCACCCGTATCCTTATTCCTTCCCAATTCTGGCCGCTAGGTAGTGACGCAGGAGCGCGTAGCTGGAGGGGCGTACGCGGAGATGCTACCTGGCGGTTCTCTTGACAACTGACTGCGACGTGACGTGACATGACCTATTTGTAATGGAGGATTACTCCGCAATAGCGCATATTAATGGAGAATTACTCCCCAGCGCAAAGCGCTCAACGCTCCTTAAGGGGCTTGGAGACGCGTTGCGTCAAGTTGTAGAAGCAACAAATTAAAAATAAAAGATGGATCGACAGTACGATTTCCACATCTCCTGAACCATCCTGACGGTTAAGTGTGAAGGAAAACAGGTGTAACCTAAATAAAAGAATAAGAACCCAAGCGACCCAGCTGGGAAGATACTGTAACGTTTCGTGTACAATTGCAAGTTTACCTCACATGTTTATTAACATTTCGTAAATAAATAACGAATACTATTCCTCATATGTTTTTATCGCAACGTGGAAGTTGATAACAACGGAAGTCGAGACAGAGAATTTTGTTTAAGACAATGAATTGTAATAAAGTATTTAAAAGAATTTATATGTCTGAAGCTACCACGAACTGTATGAGTTGAAATGAAACGTTAAAATCTTCTCTGGGGGGAGGTTGGAGAAAATCCAGCTAGACCTTAGTAGGTCTGCGCTTGATTTAGTCATCCAGGGCGGGAAGATCACAGCTACCTCCCGAGCAAAACCATGTACTACACATTCGGGGCAAATGACCTTACAAATTCGCGCACCCAGAATCTCTATCAATCAATCTTTCAACCGAAGAACCTAACAACTGTCAGTCCGTCTGTGGACAACTGCAGCAAATAAACCGTTCAGCCGATTTTTTCCAACATTGATATTTCCAAATAGAGCTGAACGACCTGGAGGATTTGAGAGTTTCTAATGGAGATTTTGATTGATGATGTTTTTCTTACATGAATCAGGTATTTACTTTTCTATGCCTCTGCCTGAGATCGTTCCTACGGCTCTTGTGAGGATGTGTGCCGGCAAGTGAAGTCTGAAGAACTTAGATTGGATCTCGGAGTAGAAAAAAAATGCTCGTTGAAATCACTTTTACTTGTTTATGTAGAAGTAAAATATTACGGAGTATTTAGAACCAGTGCCAGAAAGTTTGTGCTTTGGCAGCACCACTAGTTTCAAAAAGGACTCAAAATATTTTCTCATTACCTGACTTTGGCATAGTGCCAATTGCACTGGTTAAGGTCACATGAAGTTCATAGTGAGGTATCCTTTTTTCCAAAATTACAGAAATGTAATTGTTTTGAAATATACCTCATACCGGTAATATGCACATTTCCAGCGATTTGTATAAATTATTGCATTTGTTAGTTAAAGTGTTTCAAATTACATGCAAGGGCGTTTTTCACAATCTCAAAACTTTTCTGTGAAAAAGAACTTAAAATTTTGCTTTTACAGTATCACTTAAACGCTATTTTTTTTAAAGCGGCTAAAAATGTTTCCCTGAAATTTACTATTTAGTACAAGGAGTTACTCTTCTTTAGTGTTGTTAAAGTAACATTTTATTTCTACTATTGGGAAACCAAAAAGAAAATTGCAAAAATGTCAAAAAATGTGGTGGAAGGCAGATGGCTGCTGTCAAAAGGATGTTGCAAAATTGAATAACTAGCTCAGACGAAAGAAAATAGAGATATAATACGGGAAAATCTGGGCCATTCCGTAGCACCATTAGTTACGTCTTCGTATATGTATGTATATACTGAGTAATATACGTAGTATAGAGGAAGTTATGTAATGCTGCGAAAAATCGATTTCAAGATTTCAACGGAAATACTCGAATTGAGGTTTCCTGGTACCGAAAAGAATGGTTGTTTTCAAAACGTACTTTAGTCCGTGTTTGTATCCGTCTGTGAACACATGAATTGAAAAAATCCCAGTCCATCTGGCTGTAGTTGAAGTTTGAACTTTAAATAACATTCTTTAAAATTTGGGGGTACTTAAGAATTCTCGAGGCTGAATAGTTCATCTCCTACCAACAGATGCAAAAAGAATTACAAATATAACTAATTAAGATATTTATCATTAATCAATCTTCTAATTTCTTCAACTCTTTAACAAATTATCCTGCTTATCAACATTTCGATCTGGGAAAAAATTATCTTTTGAAACGAATTCGTTTCCGCTGCCCCGAAGATATATTTCACCCTCCATAAATAATTTTCTACATTATTATTTCATAATAACTTCTCCTAAAACTCTAAATTTCTAATAAAAATTACTAGATACTTATTAAAATCTAATTTTACTCCAAAATATTATTAAAATAAAATCATAATTATCAATAATTATGATGTGAATTCTGGCATCTCCGAAAGTTTCTGTATATTTTTATTTAACAACCAGAAAAATTGTATAAAATTGAACAGGAAATAAATATATTTTTTAAAAATTGAGGAGATTTTGCATGAAGCCATTGGGACATATTCAAAATTTTCTCAAAAATGGCTTGAAATTTTTTCGTTAAATTTCTTGTTAGAATGGAATAAAATACACCTATAAATGTGGCATGAGTGCGATTTTGAGAGGTAACTCCGAATTTCAAAAGTTTGAAATTTTCCTAGCCTCTTCCTACAACTACAAAATGGAACATATAATTCTTTCTTTCAAATAAAATTTCTTCCCCATATTTCGTTCTTTCATTAAGGTCATGCACATTTCTTTGAAACTTTTGGGAGTTTTTGCTCAATATTGCGTGCAACATGTGTAGTATTAAAAAAAAATTGTAAAAACAAGTTTTCTGAAAAAAACGACCCCCAATTTTTTCTCTAAACGTTTGTTAGGGATAGTGCTAAGTGCTTTTTATGAGATGATATTCATCCCATATTGCTCTATTCTTTTATTTTTTCGATAATTACAAAAATGTGTTTTTCTAGCTTCTCACATTATTTCATCTTTCATAATATTTACATTGCCTACGATTTTTTTAAATTATTGCATTTACAAATGCATGTGCGTTAAATTATGTCTCTTGAAGTTTTACGAAAAATTAAATCTTTTATGTGAAAACGAACTCAAAATTCCGCATTTTTAGAAAAGCTCAAACGTCATTTTCTCATTAAAGCTTTAACGGTTTTCTTTAAACGTTTCGTACGGTCGTTCTAATTGTACTGCTTTAGGATGACCTAAATTCAGTTTGCTGAATTCTTTTGTTTTTTCAAAAATTTCACAAATATATTTTTTTTATCTTTCACGCCGTTAATACGCACATTATTTGCAACTGGTCAACATTCGTGAATTTGTGAGTGAACATGGTTCAAATGACTTTGAATGAGGTTTCTCGAAATCACAAAGGTTTCCTCTCAAAAAGAGCTTACAATTTCACATTTACTTTAGAGCTTTAACCATATCTTTCTTCTTTTAACGTTTTTGAAAAGGCTCCAAATTTTTCGACAAAAATTTCTTTATAAGTCGAGGTTTTACTAATCTTTAAAAATTTGAAAGTAATATTTCAAATCTACCGTTAGGAGACCGAAACATTAGAAAAAATGAAAAAAAAAAATTAGGGTGGCAATAGATGGCAGCTGCCAAGAGGATGGAGGAAAGTACGTAAAGCTATGAAATTATAAAATTTTACTACGAAGAAGTATGTATCATTCTGTAACATCATTTCTTTAATTTGAAATTTTGTATAATAAAAATATTATGTACTGTAATAATAATTTTCATTGACGAGAAAGAACTTGTGTGAAAAAGTAAAATATGGGTTCTTTTTTCCACACTATATTGTGAATTAACTCCGATGAGCCAAAGACGAATACCGCTATCATGAGCATCACATCACGTATTTATACCAAACGATTCCGTATAATTTTCATGAAGGGTACCACAGTTTAGTTCTAAAGTGTGGTAATAGTACAAGTCTTATTGAAACCAAATTTCCTGTTCCTAATAATTTGACAAAATATATTCATGCAAGTGAAGCTCATTAGAAAGTTGCAATGTTTTCTCTTTGCACATATACAAACTTGAAAGTGTTTTAATTACGTGTCTGTTTTTTTTCTAGGGAAAATACAAGTATGTACATATGACATCATTGGAGTCTTGTGAAGATTCAGGGGATTTGGATACATGGCCTTTCAGTTATACTTTTACCAAAAACGAAAACGACGAGTACATTCTCATTTTCAATGTTACTCTGTTAAAGGATATTGACGCGGACATGAAGGTGAGTTTTGCAAAATGAGCATTATTTGTAGTCAAATTATTGAGAAAAGTTGTATGCAGGCTTTTCAGAATACTGTGTTTGGGAAATTGAAAGTCTGATAAGTTACCATCCATGACTATCCATTTATTTAAAGTTGTTAACTTCAAATTACCACAAGAAACAAATAAATAACCATGATTTCGTTGTTCTCTTTGTTACACAGTTTTTCATCACTGCCCAAAGATGGTTTACTGGTTCAGGATGGAAAACATATTATCCCTTTGATGACGTAGATATTTGTTCGAACGGATGTAATCAGTTTCCAGAAATAATGGAAGCTGTGTTTGAATCCATGGGCCTCCCATTTGACTCAGAAAATCCAGAAAACAATTGCCCCATACCAGCAGTACGTATTACTGATATATATGATGATATAAGTTATTTTATTTTAATTCTTAAACACCTGGTATTGTCTCGTTATATAATTATCGGAAGTAATATTACAGCACTTCGAGTGATGGTATTTGGGGTGACTTTTTCACAAATTAAGACACTACATGAATTGAATAGATAATTAAAATCACAAGAATTACGAAAAAGAGATATATTACTCAAAATTGAAACTATTCAAAGTTTAATAAATTATCAAAGCCAGAAATTCTCCAAATCCATAGACGATTTGCTAAACACACAAACACATTTAATCTAGACCAATCATATCAATTTCTTCAACGAATACTTCCAAAATTTCCGAAAGAAAAATTCCATCCGCCATAAACTACATTATATTTACTACCTTCCACCCTCATTCAAAAAATCTAATTACTATTTTTAGTCTAACAGAATTTATATTTTTAAGGTAACATTGTCAATAATCCCTTCCTCAGATTCCCTGTCAGATCCAAATCATCAATTTGTAATGTCAAAAACCCTGAAAGACATACTTGTCGAACAGACAGAAATACTTTTTTAAAATATTGCTACCGGAATATGCCTCCTGGAATAACTTACAATCAAGTAAAATACAAGTAACAGTTTAATGCAGAAAATGACTTTTCTAATACGTTCCGATTTTATGATAATAAAACTTTCAGAAAACAACTAAAACAAAGCTACTTACAAGAACATTATTACAAACACAATTATTACAGTTGTAGGAAGTTGAGTTTTCTATGCCTTGGTATTCCTTGGAAGTATTTGAAATGGAAGATGTAGTACAAGCTGAATTAGAAACGGGATTCCACAATTTCGATTGAATTGAACACACGTGTGTACTCAATAAAGTATTTAGATATTTAGATACTTAGTCAAAAACAGTACCTAACTGTGTGTGACGTATGGGGGAGAAATCATATGCGCACGCTTTCTTGAGTTTCAAAATCCCTTCCCAACAATTTAACTATTAATAATTGAAACATAAAAAACAATGGTAATGATAATTATAATAATAATAATTAATATTATCATTATTATTATTGTTGTTATTGTTATTATTAATAATTTAATAATATAATATAATTAATATAATATTAATAAATAATATAATAATATAATTTAATAATATGATTAAATTAATAACAATAATAACAATAATAATAATGATAATATTAATTATTATTATTATTATTATTATTATTATAAATTTAAAAAATCCAGATATTAACATTTCAAAAACTAGATATTTTCGTTGCCGAATTATAGAAAACTTATTTGCACAATTGATTTTTCTATTGCTATAACTATTGCTTTTCTAACTAACTATATTATTGCTAACTAAATAAACACTCACCCTAAGCTCTACTATCACTCTAAGCAAAAGAAAAGCTCAACAAAACGTGCTCATAGTGAAGCTACGTTTACGTCCAGAAGCAAATCAAGGAACCATCTCAATATTTACTCAATGGATCAGGGAAACTGGACAAAAACGCGATCGAGATGGGGGTCATTGACCCGGAAGCGGAACTTGTTACAGGCATATTAAGTCTTTTCTAAAAATTATACAATACAAATGTAAAATAATTCATTATACTATAAAATAGTTTTGTTATAGTAAACATTATTTTTCTTTTTGACAATCAGTATAGTCTCTAATTATATAGTAACAGTTATGCAGCAGAAGAGATTTTACTTTTAACTTAAATTTGTGTACCGATTCTAATTGTTTAATTTCATCGGCAATGCGTTGTAAAGTAACGTATATGTATTGTATGTGGATTTATTGAAGTGAGTTGTTGATACTGACATTTGATGAACATGATTTCTACGTCGAGTGTTGTAACTATAAATATCAGTATTATCTGAAAATATGTTCCCACCGTTAAGTCAGTTATAACAAATACTTCAGATTCGTAAATAAATAGGCAAGGCAATGGTAAGATTCAAAGTCCAATAAAAAGACGCTTGCAAGGATCACGTAGATAGTATTTTTTCATAATTCGGATAATTTTGTTTTGCAATCCAAGTATCTGGGCATTAAATGATGAGCTTCCCCAGATTATTATGCCATATCTCAGGCGGAAATGTACATTTGCAAAATACACGCAACGAGCTACATGAAGGCTGACAGAATTTGAATGAATTCTGAATGCGTAACATAATGACATTAATTTAGTGTTTAATTCTGTAATGTGCGCATTCCATTTGAGGTTTGACTGAATGGAAAGACTTAGAAATTTTGTTACCTTAACATCAGCTAATTGCATATAGTTCATTTTCAATGGAGCATACGATTGTCGATTTGAAACGTAAAATTGCATTGAGACAGTTTTTCCTTCGTTAACTATTCATTTGTTATTACAAAACAAATTTGAAACTTCTGAAATTGTACTAATTATTGTTTCTTTTTTGCAAAGAACATTCGTGTCATCGGCAAACAGAACTGTTCTTCCATTTTTAATGGATGAGGGCATATCATTTACGTACAACAAAAAGAGGATAGGACCTAAGATCGAACCTTGTGGGACCCCATGTTCAATTGGCAAAGAATTGGAAAGATAAGTAAATCCCTTTCGTGTCAGTACGATATTTCTACTCTTTGAGATCGATGTTTAAGGTACGATGTTATCCAATCTAGAGCAATACCACAAATTTCATAAGAAGTTAATGTTATGAGCAAGATTTTATGGTTAATAACGTCAAAAGCTTTCGAAAGATCTAAAAATATCCCAATAAGTTCTTCATTTTGGTCTATTGATGAAGCAACATCTTGATGGAAAGAAAAAATGGCAGTTCGTGTATTTTAATTTTCTAAAACCATTTTGTGAGTCTGAAAACGCTTCGTTTTCCTCAGAAACGTTTCCATTAGCATATAGAAAAGCCTCTCTAATATTTTTGAGAAAACTGACAAAAGAGAAATTGGCCGGTAATTTTGAATTTCATTTTTGTTCCCTTTTTTTAAGAAGTGGCTTAATATTTACTGTTTTGAAAATATCTGGAAATATTCCTGTGCACAAGCAAGCATTGAAAATGTGAGTTAATGGGTGTATAATGGTAGGTGTACGCGTTTTTAATAAACAATCCGGAAATTCATCTAAACCAGATGAATATTTTTTTTTTAGTTTACTGACTATTCTGAGGATTTCCTTGGAAGAAGTTTCGAAAATAAACATCGTGCTGGAATTTTTTTGAGAAGCATAATATTTTGAATTTTGTAGTTTTAGTCCCTCCGTGAGATCAACCGCAATTCTAGAAAAATGTTGGTTGAAGAGAATCGCAACTTTTTCTGAATTACGTTTCTCTTTCATTATCCTTTAAAACAACATTGTCTACGGAATATCGTGAAGACGTGGTCGTATTTTTATTATATTCCTCATTGCTTTAGTTTTGTTTCTAGCGTTCAAAATATCCTCTTTATTTTTCATTATTTTTGCCTGAAATATTACGTTCCTTAAAATTCTATAATGTTTTTGGAAGTAGACATGGAAAACGGGTGATACGTTATGATGTTTAGAAATAAAGTAGAGCGAACGTTTATTGTTACACGATGTTCTAGTTCCTTGTGTGATCCAAGTATTACTTTTTCGTGAAATGTTCAATTTTCTCTTTTTAAGAGGAAAGCACGCATTAATGTTAAATGAAAGCTTTGAGAAAAATAAATTATATTTTTCATTTGTGTCAATAGCGTTATAAACGGCCTCCCATGATTCTTTTAGCAAGTAGTCCGGAAATAATTTTATGTAAACTTTAGTAAATGCTCTGCACATGCGTGCTTTACTTATTGTGTCAATATTCATGTTATGAGTAATTGTAAGAATTTGTGCATCGTGGTCACTGTAACGTAAATCATTCGTTATTATTTCATATCTAGTCGTGGTTTTCCTAATTATAATTTGATCAATTGCTGTTTGTGATTTCCGACTATTCCGTGTGGGTACGTTCACTGTAATATCTGAATTAAAAGAATGAATTAAATTGAGAAACTGCTCTTTTTCGTAGGATTCGCTCAGAAAATCAATATTGAAATCTTCACATACAACAATGGATTTGAAAGAGAGATTACTCATTTTTTTCAGAATTATCTCTAGATTTCTAAGAAATTGAAATAATCTAAAGATTGTTTTTTTTTGAGGTCTGTAGATGCAAAGTAAAATAATTGTTAGCGTAGTAAGATGTACGAAAAAAATTGAACTGCATATAAATTGAATTCTGACAAGAAGGTAGAATCAATATTATATCTTACGTAAATAAACGAACTTTTGTCAGCGGGGCCCTTATTTGATTCCCTCGGTCTATAGTGAGGTCCTGCGAGGTAAAAACTAGGAATTTGGAGTGTGTTTAGATCATTATGAGATAACCAATATTCTGTAAAGGAAAAAACATCTATTTGACTCGGATCACACTGTAATGCTGTCTCGATAAATTCAATTTTATTTGAAAGATTGCCCATTATGTTGCATTATTTGAATCTTTTGCGTGTACCTACACGGATGCTTCTCTGCTGCATCTGACTGTAGTTGCTATTTATTTATCTCATTTACCTCGAGTGCATGGTCGAAGGAAATATCGTGTCCCAGCAGTGTTAGGAGGTAAGGAAGAAGAGGTTACAGATGTAGAGGAATGAATAATGGGAGAGGTAGTACAAGGATTAGGTTCAGGTGATAAGGTAATTGGGCCCAAAGAAGTCCCGGAGGACGGAAGAGAACGAGATGAGTCTTGGGCAGGATATTGCTGAGGTGTAAAGATGTGTTTTGCAAGCTCGCTATCGAGTGCATGTTTTTCGACAAGGTTCAAGTGAAGACCATGCCGAGTGAAGTGTTTTTCTGAGAGAAATTTAAACTCAAATAATTTAACATGCGTGCCTCTCCGATGCAGTTTTAATTGGTTGTTTGCGTGTCTAATTTCTATTTTCCTAGAATCATTTTGGTTGAAACGTTCCACATAGTTTTGATTTTCTGAGTACTCTTCACCATCTAAACTTTGCATATTAATTGCCTAAATGATGTATAATTTCTTTATTGCTAGTTTATTTTTTATTTATCGTCACATTGACATCAAGATCATTATCGACTAAACACATAAATACATTTTACAATTACAATGTGAAATTTAGAACCTTGTATATTATCAAGAAAAACTGTAAGAGAAATCAATACAAACGATACAATACAATACATGCAGTTAATACAATACAAACAATTTAAGAATAAGAAGTGGTTCATGTAAATACTGATATAAATATTGATTTTCTTAACAAAATCAATAATTCTCTTCTGACAATCTTTCGAGTTAAGAATGTTACCATGTCTGCATTCTAATTGGCGTTTTTGCTTCCTGATTTTGTATAGAAGACAGTGAACTAATATGTGTTTTACATTTAGAAGAACTTTACAGTGATCACATTTAGGAGAGGGTTTTCCAGTTATTAGGTGAAAATGATTACAATGTGGTGAATATGAAGAAACGGACAGCGTAGCTATGGGCAATCCATTGAGTCCGATTGTGGTCAACCTTTACATGGAGTATTTCGAAGTCACTGTCTTAAACAGTTCTTCTATGAAACCGACACACTAGTTTCGTTATGTTGATGATACTTTGGTGGTTTGGAGTCACGGTAAACACATGATGTTAGTTTTCTGGAGCATCTCAATAATATCCACCCAAGAATTCACTTTACTGTGGAGGTGGAAAAAGATAAACAACTAGATTTATTAGATGTTTTGATCAAGAGGAATCCAGATGGCTCCCTTGAAAGTTTAACGGAAACCCACGCACACGGATCGTTCCTTGCACAAAAACTCAAATCATCATCGCAGTCAAAAACCAGCTATGATTAAAACTCTTTATGACCGTGCTAAACGTATTTGCGAACCTGACCACCTACCCGATGAATTACACCTCGAGAAGACATTACAAACCAACGGTTACAAGTCCAGCGAAGTAAGGAGAGCTCTACACTCGAAGAGGATGACCGATGAACAAAACCATACAGAAGATGCTATATTCGGTACAGTTTTCGCGCCCTATGTGAAAAACGTAACGGACTGCATAGGGAGGCTGTTAACAAGACACAGGGTTAGAACAACCTTTAAACCCACCCAACAACTCCGTAACATATTACGCTCAGTCAAAGATCCCCAGGACCGCATGTGTGTAGGCGGAGTTTACAGAGTTCCTTGCTCTTGCGGTTCCGTATACATGGGTACTACAGGGAGAAGTTTGAATACTTGTATAAAAGAACATAAAAGGAACTGCTGTCTAGGACATACAGATAAATCAGCAGTCGCCGATCACGCGCTGTCGGGACGCGGACACGACATGTGCTTTTGAAGCAACAGCTGTTCTCTCCACCACCACACACTACTACAAGAGACTCCAAATGGAAACCATCGAGATTTACAAACACAAAAAAAATTCAACAGAAAAGAAGGTTATAAATTAAACAGTACATGGTACCCAGCACTTCGGAACACCAAAACTCGGCAGCCAAACAGTACCGCTGACGCGACCCAATCAGGCGCGAGAGCCCGAACCTCGCCCTCCGCTATAAATAGGGGCCCCAGAGTCGCGGGAGCGTCAGTCAACGCGGTGCTGTCAGGTAGAACACTTCGCCCCCGCCAGCAACGCCACTGAGGATGCCTGCTACAAGCGAAACGCAAGCAACTTGCAAGCGAAACGTAGACAAGTCTCCGTTAGACCACGGCCTACAAACCCGGAAACGTCAAATAAAGTTATACTAGGATTGTGCTTCACTTTCTTTAAAAGTTCTTCATATAGCTCTCATCTTCTTATGTTCAATTTTGTTGTATTCTGTATTATGTTTTTACTAAAGGCGTGTTTAACATTTTTACTGGCATCTTTGCACTTATCATACCATCAGTGAACACTTCTTGTTTTGTTTGCTGGCCTTGACATTCCAATTTATTTATGTGCTGCCTTATTAATTATTTCTAGAAAAGTATTTATTATTGAGTGTATATCATTATTTTCTTGAAGAATATTTATCTCTGATAAGTATTTACTTATTAATTCTTCGTATAGCGCCCGCTAATCAGAATCATCTGGGCGAGAGCTCGCCAAGGAGAATGGTTCGGGCGAGCGCCCGCTAGGGAGACAATTGTCAGAGAAAGACGGGCAAGTGCCCGAGGATCTTGTAACGGGCGAGTGTCCGCTAGAGAGTTAAATCTTGCTTCGGGCGAGGGCCCACAAAGTTTTATTTTATAGTTTGATAACGATGTGTGGCAAATTCACCCACACCAGTTCGTGTGGCAGCATTGCACGCCCATTTTAGTTACGCGGCGTGATTTTAATTCTATCGGGAAGATTATAAACCGATCTACTGGAGCTGAGCTGTCGTGACCTTGTTGCGTCACGCCTGGCGGGGTGGAAGGTGGCGACCATAGTGCACCTCGCCAACAAAAGGATCCGGCCGTCGGGGACGTCTGGATCGCTCCTCTCCGAGTCGAAAGAGGACACACAGGAAGACAGTGAATTTTCCACAGCTGGAGGCGTGTTCGCCGCAACTCAATGATGATGTTAGTGGAGCACCGGGAAAAGGCCTCTGTTTTGCTCCTCAGACACTTTTAATAAAAAAATTACTCTTGTTTAATAAAAAAGGAAATTGGAATATTTCTTGAAGAAATTATTGCATAATTAACAGCCTGCAAAGCAGTTACTTTTTTTCTTCCAGGTGGCACCTTTTCTTCCGTTTTTTTTCTTTTCGGTGTGTTTAATAGCACCATACAAATCTCTTCTTGTTAACAAAGAGCTATCAGTACCAGATCACGAAGGAAAATTTTTAAAAAATTAATATTGTAGGTAAAAGATTAACAAAACTAAATGTGCATCATCATAAACAAACTACCTTGATTGGGGAAAACATGGGCCAGATTTTGATTAATGTTTTGAAAATTGGAGGAAGTTCAGAATCAGATTCAGTTAATATCAGCGCGAAATAACACGGAAATTCCCGAAAGGGAACTAAAAGGCAATATTGCAAACCGGTTTTAAAAATTTCATTCTATCGTGACACGTGAAGTTTCTTCTTGAAATTACTAAATTAATATTCAAGAAATATGTGTTATAAAAATACAGATTTAAAGTACGTATCTCCAGGTATCGTATCCATAGCACGTACGATTCTCCGATTCTAGTCGAGAGAGCAAAAGTAATTGCATCGAAAAGCATCCCTCTCTTCTTTTTCCGAGAGCGAAGAAGTGCGCCGAGCATCACTTGTGCAAGTTGAAACTTGCACTGCAAGGAGTAGGGTGAATCCCCCTTCTTGTCCTGATCGGGGCATGATGAAGGAGATATTTTGCTACCCCTTTCATGTGAAATGGAGCTTCTGAAGTGTATTTTGATTTTGGGCTTTTTGCCAACTTTCCCCTCTTCCGGCCCCACGGTGCGGCGTCGCGAAGCTTCGCACCAGCATACTGCGTCTTGCACTTTCGGCAATTGCAATATTTGATAAGTCCCATCAGATCGAATATGCACTCTCTGTATGTGTGTTCAGGTTCCATAGGTTGGCTGAAACAAAACTTAAATGGAGCTGCGAAGTTTTGTTAACAAAATCTTTCAATCTGTTGCAGAGTAACAATCAATTTGTAATATGTCCACTTCTGGACTGACCTCCCTGAGTACATCGTACAAACTATTGCCTGTGTCCGTTACTACAAATGCCCTTTTCTGGAATTCTGTGATCAAATTAGAAGTAATAAACAGCTGCCACCCTGACTGCGTACTAGTCAAATGACGGAAGTTGAGGTTGCATTGAATATTTCGTATGGAGATGTTGGCACATAGGCGACCAAATTCAATTCAACTTTGGCGCCGTACTTGGAATTGAATCATTTATAACAATTCCTTACCCCTAATAAACAGCAAAAGATATACATTTTAAACTTCCCGCGTTGGACATAATATTTTTCTGTAAAAATCGCGGGCGGACTTCTAGAGAGAAAGGCAACACGTCTTTCGTGTGAAACTTTGGAAGAACTGAAACTCGTTTGATAACTTTCAGCTGCTTTCAAATATGCTAACGAGATCGAGCTAACTACTGGGAACCAGTGACAGACAGCATTTCGTATTTTCAACATTCTGAGAATCCAACGCCGTTCCAAATAAGTCGCGATGGGATCATGTTGTTCGAAGCCTGAGATGCCGAGTGGTTTGCGTTCCGCATTTCTGACATTTGAAGACATTTTTTTAAATTTTTATTTTAACATTTAATTCTCTTTTCGAATTTTCCCTACTGGCAAGTGAGGAAAAGCCGGCAGGAATGTTGTTGTCAACCCGCATCATCGTCAGTTGCTCTCCCAAGAACAAGCTATTTTGCAGCCTCAGCAGCAGCTGACTTTTCTTAGAACCACTTCTTGTAGCAGTAGTTGTTGCACCATAGCCAGAACTTCAACTGTTCATCAGTCGCCTTGTCTAAAAGCTCTTTAGCAGCGTCGCCAACTTGTTATAACCAGGAAGTAACAGGATGAATATGGTACTTCCAGAAAATGAATTATTATAATTTTAAAAAAAATTATTCTGATACACATCCACCGTTACTGTTTCTTTGAAAAATAAGAGACCAATTAATCTGCGTCGATAAATGGCACACCATACCCCAATATTTCTTTTTAATGCAATGGTCTCTCTATTGTTTCCTATGGTCTCTCGGTACCCCCAGAGACCACTGTTTTGCTGGTTAACATAATCCATCCTGATGAAGCCAAACTTCATTACTAAAAAACACATACTCAGATGAAAATTGTTCTCTGAAAGCTGCCCGGCACTCTTTTAAAGATTGCGTTCGGAAATACTCCTCCACCACAAAACTGCGTTGCTCTACGCTGAACAGCATTGAAAGCTAACTGTGAAAGAAGGAAACAATGAATGAAGACGCGGCCTGTTTTGTTTTGAGCAGGTATGACCCACGCCGCAGGAAGGGGGTTGTGACGAATGGATTGTCGCTGAAATGCAGTCGAAGTAGCTGTCCCAGACACAGTTTAGCAAAACTTTCACTTTTCTCTCAGTGCCTTGATCAGCAGGGTTGCGTTTATTCTGATCACCCCGTATAATCTTCGCTCATGAAAAATAACCAAACGACTCTGCTGTCCAGCAGTTTCGACCGGCGTTAATATGCAAAGGTGCAACGCTCTAAAAGGCGAAGTAGTTCGTCCTGAGTTCTCAAGTGGACTCCAGCCTCCGGCAAGGCTCGGAGTGTTGAGGGATTTGAGGCGATACAACTGCACGCATACTGCTCTGCTCTTACTATCCTTACAGCACAAAATGTAATATCCAAGCTCAATAACGTTCAGGCAAAAAACAAACAAGGACCCCGATATACAGGGTGAGTCACGCGCTTGCTGGTGGAGCGCTGCGTGACCTTCTGTGGCGGTCTGTTAAATTCAAAATATCCGTTAAGAACCGGTCGCAAAACAGTCAAAATTTCTCAAAAATCCTTATCTAACATATAACAATATGTATATCATTGGATTTGTCTTTTCTTTCTCTTTATGATAGACTAAAAAAATATGTATAGTTATATTTGAAAAAACAAAGTTACCTCAAATATCTCGTAAAATCAAAGTGATAAAATAGAAATAAATACATGTGTCAGTTAGCCCTATTTTCTCATGCACTTCTGTGAAAACTGCATTTCAACATCTTCAACCGTTCAAAAGTTACAGGAGGTGCTAAAGTTACGTGACTCACCCTGTATAAGATAATGCTAGCAATCAAAATAAGATGGTTTAGAAGTGCCCGGGATATAGGACGGGATATAGGATGGGAGAAATGCAAACAACCCCTGTAAGAGTGTTAACAAAACACTGAAAGGTTAAAAGATCAGAATTTTAGGTGAAGAATCACTATTCTTGTGTGTCGCCACGAGCGCGCCTTTCTCTTTAAACGCCTGGCTCCGACAGTCACCTGCTCTCCTCCTCTGGGTAGCATTAGGGGAGAAGGGATTAAGCGCACTGCCCGTCAGTTTACCTGCTTGAAACCGCCAGCCGCTATCCGACCCGCTCAAACATAGTTGCCAGTACAATTCGCTCTGACTGTTGTGGGTTGCGTTTTAAACTGATCACCCGGTATGAGTGTGACTGGGCAAGCAAAACCAAAAAAAAGGAATCTAGCAGTCAGTAGGAATGATTATCAAAAAGCATACAACTCACTTTATGATTGACTCTTAAAAGAGCTGAAAATTAATAAAATTCATCTAAAACATACTGGGCCATTTAAAAAACCAAATGATCCATTTATGTGCTGAGTTGAAACACAAATTGTTGAGATCCAAACTCCATTTCCTCCAACACCTATTCGGCGTGGTATTTTTTGCGACTCATTAAATCCACTTTGGTGTTGTTTAGTAATTAATCATTTATTCCAATTGCTGAATCAATCTGGTTTGGGATTCAAACTCTGCCATGGAAAGAAAATCATTTACAGCATCAACCCAATATTCTCTAAGAAGGACTTGAAATGAGTTGTTAAAGGGAGGAATGGGCGCAGATTCTCGGAGATCACAACAGAATTTAGTAAAGATATCCACACGAGTTTTGAAACTGAAGAGTGTGCCATGCTGTTAGTTACAGGAGAAAAACTTGAATCCTCAAACTCACAAAACTATTGTGCAGATTTCAGCTCAATAGAACAATTAAAACTATATGAGAGTTTCAAGTATTTAGATTCCAACCAAAATATTATGATTAATCACAGGGATAGTAAGCAGCATTACAAAATCTGTTGTTTAGGCTCCTTCACAATATTCTTCAAACATAGAGAATACAAGAATAAAATAGCAATCTCTCTCCCCGAAATTGAAACTGAAGCTGGTGGCTCACTTCCTGACCTCAAAAACTACCTTTTACATGCGGTTAAGAAACTTTGGGACCGGCACTGGAAAATGTTGCCTTCCAAATTACATGCAGTTAGGAAGAGTATTGAAGAATCTCCCGTCACATCCGTAAGACTTAGCAGAAGACATCAAGTGGTTATTACAAGACTCCGTATAGGACATTTTAAACTTAGTCACAGCTACCTGCTAAAAAAGGCTACTCCTGACCCTTGCCCAAATTGCGGCCTCCCAGTTTCAACTAAACACATTATAGTTGATTGCCAGGTAATGTCGGCTGTCAGAACATACCTCAACATCAATGACAATCTCCACTGTATATTCAATTCTGATTCCGGCCACATGAAAATTATAGAACTCCTCACAAAATTTAATCTCATAAATAGTATTTAGCTAATGACTATTCTTTGTCCCATGTACAATATTAATATTAAGGCTCTATGTGTGTATCCCATGAAATTGTGCAACTAATGTATATTTGTATATTTGTAACTACTGTATTATTGTAACTGTGGTCGCCAATGACCTAGCCGTTTATAAGGCGACCTTAAATAAATAATTAAAAAAAAAAAAAAAATAAAAGCCATAAAGCATCTCTGTGCTGACTTATTCTTTTATAATTGTCAATTACCCACAAATAGATCTTGATTAACCACAATGGCACTCTCTATGCTCACTATGTACATGTGCATCGCTCTAAATCAGCAATTGCACGCTTCTACATCCCCAAGAAGGTTACTGGGCGTGGTTTACTATATCTAAAAGCATTATTGTGACCATCCGTTTTCCCACCAATCAGGCAAAACGTGTCACATCCTTCGCCTGGGTATTTAAACGAGTTTGAACGCGCACACAAAAACAAAAGAGGTGATGCAAAAATATTATGGGAGAATTCGCTAATGTAGTAGAAAGGAGGGAAGTCGGCATAATATATTGCAAGAGTCTTATGGAAGCACATCGTCGACCGGACAAGACGTAAGACCAGATCCCACTACGAGAGAGAACCATTACGAGGATTCGTTTCCAATTAGCGTCAGAAAAACTCTTCGGAGAAGAGAATAGAAGAGGTAAACTGTTCCTTTTAAATGCGATACGACGAATTGTGAATATAACCAAGAATAATATTTGCATAAATTATTGAGAGCAGAGAAGTGAGGAGCTCGTACGGGTTTTACAGACGATAGCTAATATTCGAATGTCTCTTTATCTTTTCCAATTTTTTTATCTTTTTGTCTTGACGTTCTGTTTCATTACTACGTTGCTTTTACATGGGATTTCTTTACATCTGGGTAAACTTCTTGGACGAATCCCTACGCAAGCCAACGCGTGACGGCCCGCCTACACATTTTGTAACGGACACGAGCCGGCCCTGCAAGATCAAAAGACACAATGGAGCTGCTGGGAGACGACGCGAGGCCGTTTCAACCAGACAACCCCGAAGGCGAAATATATATATTGTCAAGTAAAAACGTTCCAGATGGAATAATTTAATTTTGGACTTTTGATCAGTTTCTGTAGGTCAGGAAAAAACGTAGGAAAATTCGACATCACGTGTGGAATTATTTTACTTGTTTTGAATCAAGAATCAATCATTCTTAAATCTTAATTTTTGAAAAATTAGATCAAAGCATTCAATGTATGTAAAGTAAAAGAAGTTCATATGTGCATTTAAAAATGAATGTAAATGTGTTCAGAGGACAGTAACTACTTTACAAGTATTTGTTTAAAACTTTTTTTGTCAAATGTAATAAAGAATATAGGACTGTGCTGGCAGATTGCTAGTTAGCCACAAGTCTGTATATAGCAAAAGGGTATTAGTTGTAAGACTGTTTTTAGGGTGTTTAATTTTTTTTATGTGTATGTGTTATTCGTTTATGTTTTCAATGTATGTGCGGGATTGAAGATTATAGTATTCTGTTAAAAGTGAGAGTGATTTCGAGAACACCCGAGTGGAGGGTAACCATGATCCTGATCCCTGTTTATATATATATATATATATATATATATATATATATATATATATATATATATATATATATATATATATATATATATACACAAAATCATAATCAACTGTCGTTCACCACCCCCTAAAAGGACGGTTGAAGTTATATGATGCAACCGCCAGATAACATGTCTGAACTAGTGATGCTACAATTGAACATACTTTCTCGCATTGGAAACAGCTACGTAATATAGAAATATTGCAATTTCTGTGCTACTAACACCTCAGCTATTTCTTAAAAACGTCGAAGTCATCTAATTCAAAGAAAGCGCCTGTGATGCATATCTGCATTCATTTCGATAGTCAGGAGCAGCAGTAATGTGTTACTTTGCCAAATGAAACAAACAAGAATTCATTTGCCTGATACAGAATTCGCAGCAAATTATACTAAAGCGAGATACGTGCTGTTGGCAGCGCAGCGTTGTCACACGTATTCCTTGTCCAACGAGAAAATGAAGTAGATGCAAACAAGCCGAACCCTCCGCCGAAGCGCGTGCTCAGAGGCCTCAGCCGTAATCTAACAGTTATCAATGATCTTCTGCCATGGCCGCGCTCGTTGTGGTATGGCTGTGGTATTGCAAAAATATACGAACAGCATTGCCTTGAAACTTGTTGAACTTTATCTTCAAGTAAATACGGAGAAAACCAAATTATAATTCTACAGGAGCCCATTTTCGTTCTTATGTTCGACTTCTCGTATTTGCATTCTTAAACGTGCAAATACCGATTTTGAAATACGGTAACTAACAAATTATTTTTATTAAATTGTAACTAACACCTTATTCACATAAACATACAAAACAGCGGCCTTTTAATGTTTCTATAGATTCGCCTACATCACGATAAATAGAGCAATTGCAGAAGTTGAAATGAATACAGATTGATTTTGTGGAGAATTAATCTCTTAAAAAATTAGGGGACAAAAATATGGAAGTGTTAAGCAAATTCGGGGAAGAATGACAAACTTTTTCAACACATGAAAATACTTTTAAAAAAGAACATGGCAGTGATGCCACATTCAACTAGTAGGTGGTAGTGGGCAGTATCGATAAGCGCCGAACCAGCAAAAATGTAATTGAATATCTAATAATATCGTATTCTGTAGCTTACGGTATGAGAAACGCTTCTTTGAGGCCCTTGGCTTCAAAATTTCAGATTTTAAGGTCCTAGGACGTTTTCCTTAGGATTATTTAACTTTATAGATTTTAACAATGTGGCCGAATATTCATAGGGGTGGCATTTGACGTGAATGTTTAAATGTTTTTTTCAACAAATCCTTGAAATTCTTAAAGTAAAAAGTGAAAGTTCGTCATGTCTCCGTGAAATTCTCTTTCATTTGAGACCTCATTTACAAAAATTGGTTACGTGTGAAAGCCACAAAAGGTACCTTTACTACTACGATAATGTAGTAGACGATTCTTTACAAAAAATAGGTTTTTCTCCTTGAAGCCTGCCAGATTGTTCGCACGGGTTTGGTGGCCAGGAATGTTGTGTGCCTAAGGACCCTTTATACCTGGAATCCCATGTGAAGAAACTGAGAAAAAATAAAATAATAATAATAATAATAATAATAATAATAAAATTAATTATTTTGTGCTCTTTGAGTCTATCATATTATAATACACTGAAAGAAATGTGATACACATATGCGGATAAAGAAGCAACAATTTAAAAGAAACGTCATCCTAAATAAAATATTATGAATAATATTATTTCAGTTCTTTATGTGCTTTTTAATTGAATGCGTATGAATAACTTTGTTTATTGATATTTATGTTTGTTTTTCCAGGGAGAGTACATAGGCAAACCTGCAAAAGTTAGGTTCCATCTTGCTAAATTCCCAGAACTGCCTTATGGAGAATCTCGAGTTATATTCTCTATCATGGATGGTGACGAAAGAGGTATTTGCGTAATTGGCGGTGGCGAAGTGGTCCCCGAGGGCAATGGCAACCGATTTGGCTGATGCTTATGGCTTTTAACAAAAACAGTCTTTATCCATGACTTTAACACACAAGAATTAATTCATTGTACACGATGAATTTTGTAATGCTATTGTACCAAGAAATGACTAATAAAGTGGTTATTCAATCGATATGTTGAAGTCTTCTATTAGTTACTTAATGAAATTGAGTTTAATTGTATTCAAGTAAGGTAAATCAATGAATATTGATGACGAAAAATAGCTTAGTTGCGTTTAATTTATTTATTTATTTACTTTTTACTTATTTACTTTTTATTTATTTATTTATTTATTTATTTATTTATTTATTTATTTATTTATTTATTTATTTATTTATTTATTTATTTATTTATTTATTTATTTATTTATTTATTTATTTATTTATTTATTTATTGTGAAAAAAGTTGGAAAATGTATGTGACGTGCTGTGGGAAGTGCATTCTGTGCACTTTTTCTTAATCGTAGGATTCCTACCCTAAGCCATTTACAAATTGAATTCTCAAGAACGCTCAAGAAAACAACGCAAAATCTGATCGATTTGGGGATCATTGACCCTGAAACTAAGGTGCAATACTTGTTACAGGTTGTTTAGAATTACACAGTCCAAATCTATAAATATAAAAGAAAGTCGTGTTAGTTACACTATTTATAACTCAAGAACGGCTGTACCGATTTGGCTGAAAATTGGTGAGCAGGAAGCTTAGAGCCAGGAGACGGACATAGGATACTGTTTATTCCGTTCGACAGCGTTCCTGTGTGAGAACGCACGTTTTTGCGTGATTTCGCATGTTAGCGGTCATTGTTGCCTGTTGTAACCCATTGTTGTAACGCCGCACTGATAACAGAAGGCGAAAATAATAGCCGCTTTTCGTTCGCCGTTATCTATATATATATAAAAGAAAGTCGTGTTAGTTACACTATTTATAACTCAAGAACGGCTGTACCGATTTGGCTGAAAATTGGTGAGCAGGAAGCTTAGAGCCAGGAGACGGACATAGGATACTGTTTATCCCGTTCGACAGCGTTCCTGTGTGAGAACGCACGTTTTCGCGTGATTTCGCATGTTAGCGGTCATTGTTGCCTGTTGTAACCTATTGTTGTAACGCCGCACTGATAACAGAAGGCGATAATGATAGCCGCCTTTCGTTCGCCGTTATCTATCTATATATATATATAAAAGAAAGTCGTGTTAGTTACACTATTTATAACTCAAGAACGGCTGTACCGATTTTCTGAAAATTGGTGAGCAGGAAGCTTAGAGCCAGGAGACGGACATAGGATATTGTTTATCCCGTTCGACAGCGTTCCTGTGTGAGAACGCACGTTTTTGCACGTTTCCGCACGTTTTCGCGTGATTTTGCATGTTAGCGGTCATTGTTGCCTGTTGTTTACTCATTGTTGTAACGCAGCACTGATAAATGAAGGCGATAATGATAGCCGCCTTTCGTTCGCCGTGATCTATATATATAAAAGGAAGTCGTGTTAGTTACACTATTTATAACTCAAGAACGGCTGTACCGATTTGGCTGAAAATTGGTGAGCAGGAAGCTTAGAGCCAGGAGACGGACATAGGATACTCTTTATCCCGTTCGACAGCGTTCCTGTGTGAGAACGCACGTTTTTGCACGTTTTCGCACGTTTTCGCGTGATTTCGCATGTTAGCGGTCATTGTTGCCTGTTGACTGCGTCACGAATGAAGATGAAGCCACCAACTATCCAATTGAATTTTTAAACTCCTTGGATATGCCTGGCTTACCACCGCACAATTTACGCCTAAAAGTTGGCTCCGTAGTAATCATGCTTCGAAACATAAACCAACCAAAACTGTGCAACGGTACGCGTTTGGTGGTTAGAAAATTGATGAACAATGTAATTTACGCGACGATACTCAAAGAAAACTTTGAAGGTGAGGAAGTTCTCATTCCGAGGATTCCGATGATCCCAACCGATATGAGGTTTCAATTTAAAAGACTTCAATTTCCGATTGCATTTCCGTCTTGCATTCGCCATGACCATCAACAAATCACAAGGCCAATCCTTGAAAGTTTGTGGTTTGAATCTAGAATATCCATGTTTTCCCATGGTCAATTATATGTGGCATGTTCACGGGTCGGAAGATCATCTGCGTTGTTTGTTTTTGCGCCTGATAATAAAACAAAAAATGTCGTGTATCACAAGGTGAAGAGTGCAACCTATGCATCAAAATACAGGAACAATAATGAGTGATTAATCTACTTAATTTTTTTATTTTTTATTTATTTTCTAATAAACAATTTAACTTAATAAATTCCAAAATCTGCTTATTTATTGCCTTTAACTGCCAGTCCCTATGATTACAGCTTTGTATTTCTCTCTTAAACAAAAATCAATTCCAAAAAAAACGCTCTGCTGCGTAATAGATTTTTAAATTATCTATTTAATATCAGAGCGTTTTTTTGAAATTCTTCTTTAGTTGAGAGAAAAACACAAATCTGCAATTGCTTTATTATTACGAGTGCAACAAGGATAGTACAGTTTCTCACAGTGAGTGCGACGCGAGAAAAAGATGGGACCGGCTGTTAAGGCGGAACAGAGTTCGCCGGGTCAGCTAGTCTATATATATAAAAGAAAGTCGTGTTAGTTACACTATTTATAACTCAAGAACGGCTGTACCGATTTGGCTGAAAATTGGTGAGCAGGAAGCTTAGAGCCAGGAGACGGACATAGGATACTGTTTATTCCGTTCGACAGCGTTCCTGTGTGAGAACGCACGTTTTCGCACGTTTTCACACGTTTTCGCGTGATTAATGTACTTAATTTTTTTATTTGTATTTTCTAATAAATAATTTAACTTAATAAATTCCAAAATCTGCTTATTTATTGCCTTTAACAGCCGGTCCCTATGATTACAACGTTGTGTTTCTCTCTTAAACAAAAATCAATTCCAAAAAAACGCTCTGCTACGTAATAGATTTTTTAATTATCTATTTAATATCAGAGCGTTTTTGACAAATGAAGCTAATAAAAGCGCGTTAAAAAGTAAAGTGAAGTATAATTAACAATGCTGCGACCGAGACGATCGAATCTTTCCCGACAAAGTCGTAATGCAAGAAGGATACGAAACATTGCTAATGAAAGGACACGTGAAGAACTTGCTAAAGAAATTACACGTGAAGAGCGCCGCGTTAGTATGGCTCGACTTCGTGCTTCTCAATCACAAGAGCAACTTGAGGCAGCCCGTGAAACGGCTCGGTTGGCAATGCAAAATCGTCGAGCGAATTTTTCTTCTTTGTATTTTCTAATAAACAATTTAACTTAATAAATTCCAAAATCTGCTTATTTATTGCCTTTAACAGCCAGTCGCTACGATTACAACTTTGTATTTCTCGCAAACAAAAATCAATTTAAAAAAAAATGTTTTGCTACGTAATAGATTTTTTAATTATCTATTTAATATCAGAGCGTTTTTTTAAATTCTTCTTTGTTTGAGAGAAAAACACAAATCTGCAATTGCTTTATTATCACGAGTGCAACAAGGTTAGTACAGTTTCTCAAAGTGAGTGCGACGCGAGAAAAAGTTGGGACCAGCTGTTAAGGCGGAACAGAGTTCGCCGGGTCAGCTAGTAGTAGATAATACATTAAATATCACTGTTACAATTAATATTACTGTTCTTTGTGATGCTCGGTACAGTCTCTACGCGTATATAAACAGTTAGTTAATGCCTTATTTTACATGGTGAGACTCAGACCATGAGACCTGCCCTTCCGTCTGACCACACAAATTTCACTACGCTACTTTCACCATTTAGTTATCCTGGGCAACGAAAGAGGGGATTTGAATGTAGCTCAGAGACCTGTTTTAGGCTTGAGGATCTCTTTCATGCAGTAAGTCTACTTCGGGCATCTGGTTTTACCTCTGCTCCGAAGGAAGGCGTATGAAGTTTTTTTTCGCCCCTGAAAATCCACGGCTTCACTCGTGTTTGAACCCGCAAACTTCGGTACAACATCCTGGGACGCTAACCATTATACCATCGAATCCGAGTTTTACCACCGTATCCGAGTTATACCACCGAATCCGAGTTACGCAGCAGAAAAGGTTTTACTGAAGACTTATACTTTTGCATCGGTTTTAATAATTTAATGTCATCTGGCTAAGTGTTTGAAAATAATGTACATGCATTTTGTATGAATTGTTTGCAGTGAACTATCGATACTCTCACCTGATGAAGATGATTAGTACGTCAAGTGTTAAGTAGACATCAGCGATGGCTGAAATATATTCCCAACGTTGAATAAGTAATTTTAACAAAAGCTACTGATTTTTAAGTCATTAGACAAGGTACGGTAAAATGTCTATATTATAATGAGAACAAGAATTACGAGTACATGAATCACGTGGGTGGTATTGGCTTATCGTGCAATTCTTTCTTGTAATCCTTTCTTGTAATTCTTTCTTGTACGTTTGGGTGTATTTTCCCATAATATTATGCAATATTTTAGTCGGGAATGAACATTCGCGAAATATATTGTGATAACCAAAGAGATCCCCGAATTAGATTAATAAAATAGTATGATAGTATTTATTAGGTCAATATGTTTTAGTTTAGGCATATGGAGGAAATGAAAGCAGAACGGACAGGTTGCCATGGTAGTAAGTGTAAATATACAAGTCTGGGAAAAGTTAGTGATCGTAGAAAAAACGTGGGAGAGGGGGCAAAGCCCCTTATAATAAAAATAATATATGTGTAGGAGGCGTGATAACGCTTAATGGAGCGGGATCGCTTTCTTTCGAACGCTGACCATTATACTGTTCATATCAAATCAGGTACGTTGTGAATATTTATTATTAACGTATTGTATTAACAAGCAGGAAGACCAGCGACTGGCAGGTACCGCGTCGCAAAATTAGGGCTGCCAGAGAAGTCTGGTTTGAGAAAGAAAAGTACAAGTTAATAGGCGATAGCTAGAGGCGGAGGCACCCCGAGGTATTTTGGGAACTTCCACAAATCCATGGGAAGGGATTCCCAAAATGCGTGGCGGTGCGACAGTCATGTGCCATGAAGTGCCGCACGAAAGCGAGATGACGTTTCCTATCACATGGTCTGAAAGGTATATAAGCGAGAGTACAAAGCAGCTGAGAACCTCGAGCGAACGCACAAAACTTGCGCCCAGGGCGATGCGGAGATGAGCTATGCTCATAGGGCGGCCCATGTGTTGGAACACCGCTGTGGAACATTTTTCCACGGGTGACTGCGGTCGCCGGGGCTCTACGCTGTGCGCGTAAGCTCGCTGAGGAGTGGCGAGGGCCACGAGTCAGGCAGATTTGCATCTTTTAAGGATCGCTCCTGCGATCGGGGGATAGGGTCTCTTAGAGTTGTACATAACTGATCAAACTATTTATTTGTAAATATGTATTAATAAATCTGTAAATATCTGAAGCTCGTGTCTGTGATTGCTGTTGTGTTCCCACGACGTCACATTAGATGGGACGCGTGGTGGACATTGTGATGATACATCAGCGAAGACTTGAGGGGAGTATGCTAACATAATGTTAACAATCAATTAGCATCAAAATAATTCGAGAATAATCTATTTTATTTTAACAGCACATCATTTGTGGACTAAACAGAAACATTTTAGGGGAACGCAATTAGATCAGGAAATTCGTGACTTTCTCATTTTTCAAACATTTTATTTGCGACGCGTCAGGCCGACCGCCTAAGTGAAATTCAGGTAAGTGTCGTGGACGCGCATCGTTTTAACCCTTAGCGGCTGACACGTGTCATGGTTTCTATAGATATATCATAAATACATCCTTGACCCCGGTGAATACGCTGATAAGTAAAAAAAAAACGTTATTTTAATGGGGAGCAAAAAACAACTTTAAATTAATGCTTTAAATCAAGAATTAATGATATTCAAACAAAACCTACACACAAACAATTTCGTTTGTATATCATCTTTGTTTGAATATCATTAATCCCTGATTTAAAGCATTAGTTTAATGTTGTTTTGTTCTAATGTAAAATTAAGTGTTTATGACTTATCAGCTTATTCACTGGAATCAAAGATATATTCCCACAAACCCTTCTAAAATATCCATTCCTGAAATTACACAAATAAATAAACCCATACGTAATTATTTACCCATGGGTTGCGAAGTACCATTCAAACAAATTTCTTTGAAGTCGTGGATACGCGAATCGACCCTATACAGAAAATCGAAAATTATAATATTACTGCTTCGGGAAGAGGTATGAATTCAAATTTATTCCGTATTTTGTTGGGATAATACCGTCTGAAATAATAACTCATACAGGTACGTTTTCTAATTGAAACCAAAGAACTTGATTCTGAATTTATCCGTATTTTCTTTTTTTTTAATGTTGGCGAGAATCTTCTCGCTACTTGTCACTCTTCAATTTAACAAATAACCACAGATCACAATACATATACAATCCCTTTTCACAATATCCTAACAATAATATTTACACTTAACTTTCTTTGCATTCACCAATCGAAATTCTCATCATTAACCAAGTGCACTTTGTCTATTTATTAAAACAATAATTAATTGAATCCTGAATAATCTCATGCATGGCCATATTCTGTCAATACCTAAAACTAAAATGACATTCTTGGCCTTGTAATAATCTGTAAATAATAGAAAAATAAATGTTTGTTTATCCTTCCTTTTGCTGTAGTTCTGTGACCTCGCGATCTCCGCCATCCATATCACTAATCGTTAACAAGAAAATCTTCCATTTTCCGCTGCATTCCAATATTCGAATTCCGACACATTTCCATCCGCGACTTAACCATCGATTCGTGTCGTAACCCGGCTGGACTCCGTCTGAAGAAGTTATATCTTCTGACCGCGTTGTTTCAAAAGCAAAAGACGGCTTGTTCATTGCAATGTTCTTCCGTTTTTCTACTATTATTCACGCTAATCTCACTCAATAAACCTCGCAGTATTGTCACAATTTCCACAAAGTATTCTCAATTAATGACATCGTCCGTGGTTAATTTTAAAAATACTGGTCTTCTTTAATTTAATAAATAAATACAGTTTCTGTTCGTCACCTTTTTATAACATCTGACGGACTTCTCTCAATGTATAATACTTCTTATCATTACGAAATCTATTTGCTATTGAACGGTACAACTTGGTACATGCTTTTATCGTCAAAAATTGCCATAATATTGTTTGTAGTCTTCCCCATAGTCTATTTTAATCTTCGCTTCCGATAATGTGAATAATTACGATTTATTAATTTTCACTAATGTATCTTCATTTGTTTGTCCATGCTTTTGCATAGCAAATTAAGCGTCCTTATTCTAATAAAAAATAAACGTTAGACGCGTCTTAATAGACCGTGACAGATGAGAATTCAGTCACGCTGGTAAGGACGTGGAGTCCCGGGAACTCCTGACATGTTTTTTCAAATATAACTATTTTGAGTGAAGAATATTGAAACTTACGATAAATGATGACTAAAGAAAATATTAATCTTTATATATTTTTTAAAAAGTTACCTAATAAGGGAAAATCATGTGATTAGGAATAGTTGAATAAAGTGATGCAGACCTTTAATTTAACTAATTAATCTTCTAAATACAAAAATTAATTGAACATTAAAAATGTATTAATGAAAACTACTACAACTCTAGAACTGAAAATCAAATACACAAAAATATTACTATCGCAAACTCCAAATATCTGACTTAAGTTTCTTTAGTCATCTTTTTCTGCAATAAACTTGCACACTGTTTATCCTTTCCATAATAGTATTTTGCACTCTGAGTTATTTCTTACTCGAGATCTCCATTCTCAAAAAAATCATATTCACTATCGTCTTCTTCCCCAGATTCTAAACTAGATTGTCCGTAACTTTCAATCCATAATCCAAAGATACTCTCACAACTCTACATTTACTCCGCACTTTGCAGTCCCTAGGTCTCCTGCGCGCCAACGCAGGCTCATAATTTGCCTGAAAAGCATTCCACAACAGTAAGCTCGCAAACTATTACTTAAACTGTGGAAGGAAAAAGTACAAGAATAGTTCAGGTTATGAAAAACACGTGTATGCATATATTCCAAGTTTCGCGAAATCGGAGGTGTCCCAGGGACTTCAAGTCGCTGATAGAGGGTTGAGACACCTATCCGACGAACTGACAGGAAATGAATTCAGCAAAATTAGTGCGGATTGCTACTTTTCGTTAGAAACGGACATTGTAGGGGCGAAATGGGGTACGTCTTCGCAGTGACCGAAGAGAGAAGACCTCAAAGACATTGGATGTTCTCTTCACTCAGAGTTTATACGAGATGGAATTGAGAATGTGCACAAAAATACGAAGTATGAACATTTAAACTGATTTTGTATAAAGAAGGTTCAGAATGAAATAGGTAATTGACATAAATGACCTCATTAAACAATGTTAATTAATTTATTGAAAATAAATATAATATATTTTTGAAACAAGGCTGATAATTCATAGTTGCAATCAATCAAAGAATTTTTTTGTTAATAAAACACCCAGCAACCGCTTGTCCGTACGAACGTCCACGTACGATCAGGTAAGCAATAGTTTGTCATATGTTGATACTCACAAATAATAAAATATTAAAGGGAATGTTATTAAAATTATTATAAATTACACACATGAGCAGAGCAGGGCAACTTGAAATTGATAAAAGAACGAAAATAAATGTCAGTATTGGCATCAAGCAATTGCGAGCATTGGAAGATTTATTTACAAGTAACAATCGAAGAATAGCAGGTGAGTTTCAATACACAACGGCGGATTCGGTGGTGTAACGGTCAGCGTACCGGACTGTTGAACCCGAGTTTGCAGGTTCAAACCCGATCGAAGCCGTGGCAATAGCACGGCCAGTTGAGGTACTTAGGTTCGACTCGGAACGGCACGTACCAATTTACAACAACCACCTCGTACTTTCAAAACATTCGTAGCATTTCTGGTAGCACGCTTTGGCGCGTTAAGTTCATGCCCACTGTTGGTACGCCCTTTTATTCCGTGACGTAACCACAGCCTTCCTCTCCCCGCAACCCCCACTGTGGTATATCAAGAAAACTTGTGCGTAATAGCTATTGTTTCCGAATCGTTCACCACTCTACCATCTTTTAAAACAATATTCTCTTCAAAATACTTAGTTGATGTGGTCGTATTCTTTACTATGTTACACATTGCTTTTGTTCTATCATTTGCGTTCATATATTGATCGTGTTTCATAATTGTAGCCAGCCTTATGACTTTTCTTAACAAAGATACGTATTTTTTAAAGTAGAGGTGGAGACCTTGAGATACGTTATGATGTTTACCAATTTCAACTTATATTGTACCAAAATACTAACTTGACCAAAATGAAATAGTTTGGCAATACTTTTCTTACGATGTTTTAAAATTCTAAGCTGATCGTCGTGTCAATCTTCGAATTTCAGATTTCTCATGATTGATTTGCCCCAACTTGGCGCATGCCCATTTTGAAACATGTCTGACGTTGACTGGTGCCAATTTGAAACAAGCCCCGACTTTCCATTTAAAAACAAGCCCCACTTGGGGGGACATTTTGAAACGTAATTACTACTGATAAATGTGACTTGGGCGCCAGGAAAAGGTTACACTTGAAACCTAATGATTCCTACGTAATTTAAATATCTGTCATTCCAAAACTATGTTGGGATAGCTCAGTTAATTGGGGTTCGAAGTTTATGATTGTTGCTACTTACTCTGCAACCAATTATTCAATCTGCCATCCATACGAAGTGGCGAGTAATCTGAAAATCTTATTAAAATGCTAGATTGCATGTAACGAACAATGATAATCAGCTTTCTTTCAACTTAACAAATTATAATTTATTATATTGATAATCAAAAATGAATTGATCTTTGGTCGTGACCAGTTTTATCTATATTACAATAGTTATAAACATTGTTATTCATTCGTGGGTCTTCGGGCGCTCGTCATTTCTTCATTCGATGGCGCCCCGTAGAGCATTCTCCGTCGAAATCCGTCAGAATCTTGCTTCTGGATAAAGTCCTCACTTAATGTCCGTGATCTAGTTCCAAATTCTCCAGGCGATGCTATTATAATCCGTGACTTCCCTCACTTGCGTCTCGGGTGGACGCCTAGACACGTATTTACTTCCTACAAGAACGTTCTATCCTAATATAAGAAACGATAATTAATTTTATGCAACTGTCAATTACAGTCTTTCCTCGATCTGGTAAAATATACTGTAACCGCTTGTCGCCGGTCACATTTATAACCAACGGAAAATGGAAGCAATAATACCCGACATTAGGCCCTCCACGTAGTTTCTACAGTGGCGAAGAGATGGCGTAAGTCAGAGAAGGATTTCTGAACGCACTCAGACCGTAGCCAATCAGGAAATTTTCGTGGAAATACGGACGTGGCGTGAACTTGCGTCAAAAGAGCTCGCTCTCTTTCTGGTTCGAGACGTCGAGGAGAATGGTTGCCTACGAGTACGCCACATAGTCGACGAGGGACACGCGAAGATTGCGGAACACAAAAGCTTTATTTAAAGGTAATTGACTGAGCACTTTTCATGAATTTACGTACTGTGAATATCGTGAGATTACATGGAATTAGTAAATGAATATTAAACAAGAATGCAATGAATGAAAGAACGACGGCGGTAATAGACCGAAATGAATCTGTAAAACCACGTTGCTGCATTCTTGTTGCTAGAAAAGAGGACTATTGTAACATAGGACATGTTTCTTCTTTGTTACAGCTTTCATATTTTTCATATATTTTATACTTTATATATATTCTTTATTCTTATTTTTGGGAATTTCACTTTGGAAATCCCATGATGGAATTTTGAGAGTTATGAGAAAGACGGATTATCCAACAACTAGTTTGACTTTTGCCATTACGAAGTCATAACTTGGAGTTTCGGACTCGCATTCTGATGCGACCATCGCCTCTGCGAAAGCTGTGGTGAATTTTCGCCGAACGACTGGGAGACGGTGTTCGGAGTACTTCAGTTTCGGTGCGACACGCTACGCAGGGACCTTGCAGAAGAACGACGACCTTGAGGCGCGAGGGTTGCGCGACGGGCCAGCTACACAGCGCGGGACCAACTTGAGGAATTCGCCGGTTGTGAGTCACAAAAAGAACACTCATTAGATTTCAGTCTGGAAAAAACTTGTGAGATAGGATTATTATTATACTAGCCAAAACGTTGTAATGTGAGCTTCCCTCAAAAACAGACGTTGATCGGGCAAGTTTCTTAGAACATTGGTCTTGCTAGCCAGTGGTTTTATTTCTTTTCGACAGTCGTAACAAGAATCAGATTAAAGTAATTCTTTATGTTTATGATAGAAGTTGTTTTGTACCGAATTATTTATTTAGAGTCATATTTTAATGATTCAAATCATTTAAGAGACGTTATGAAACAAAATTTTGTGTTGAAAGGCTATGTAGAAGCCGAAGGTCAAATGTGACTATTGAGTGTAACGTAATTAGTGATTTAAAAGGTAGTAGTGAATTTCGAGTATTGTGTGTATGTATTTTTCTTTTACAGGATGAATATTTGTACTATGATTTGTGTGTCTCATGTGTGATATTCTTTGTGAAGTGTAAATATGTATCCATTGCTTGTTTTCTTGTAAACAGGGATCTGAGTTATTATTACTTTAGTGAAAAACTGCAGTTTAGGTAGGGAATTAGCTACCATGATTTTACGAAAAATGAGAACATAGGAGGATCTGTGAATTTCATTTGTACAGTGATTTTCATTCAATAGAATATATGTTATTTGTCATTTAAAACTGAAAAATTGTGTTGGTTTGTTAATTGATCAGTAGTTTAACAAAGACGAACCCACTACCAATAGGGAAGTTTATCCGTAAATTGAGATATTCCCAGGGATGCGTGACGGTGTAATCACACGTCGCGAAGTAGGCAAATGACAGATCTACTTTTGTAATCGGTACGGCACGAGGAGAACGGTTACAATACCAGGAGCCGACCCGCTCATCACCGCATTACTCCAGCGAATGAATGTTTTTCTAAAAACCCGGAAGCATCCGAATTTCATATCTTTTTTCTTTTGTCTCTCAAAACAATGCTTATTCCGCCTCTGCTCTGTCATTTCAACCTAACGAAAATGATCCTTAACGCCGGTTGTTTATTTGTCACATAGCAACCCCCTCGCGATCGTCTATTGACATCCCTATATTCTGTGTCATATAATATGACATTTCCATAATAAAAATGGTTCGTCATTTTGGTCCATCACAATACGGGAACTAAAAGTAACCGTTAGTGCAAGTGCTGAAACTAGTGGTTCGTGATTGCAGGATATTTTGAAAGAAAGCAAGAATTCTGACAGCAGCTAATCAGCATTGTTCACAAAAAACTTACTAACTTCTTTTCGGAGTGGAAAAAATTGCAAAAAGAACGCAAACAACTGTGAATCGTTTTTAAACATCGTAAAGAAAAGTTTAAAAATAATTTGAACAATCTCTTTGATATTGCACATCCGAATATTTCACAAATGAAACTTTAGGTCATATTAAAGAGTGCAATTAACACTATTGGAAGAGTTTGAAGAAAAAGTTTGAGTAATTTTTGAGAAAATAGCGTTTAAGCGTTTCTGAAAATCCGGAATTTTGAGTTAATTTAAACAGAAAACTGTTGAGTTTTCGAGAAATTTTATTTAACATTATTTAAAGCACTTGTACTCATAAATAGAATAGTTTGAAGAAATCGCTTGTAATGTAAGTATAACTACAGTGAGAGACAAGTCAAAAATATTACATATTTGAAATTTTAGATAAAAGAAAATAATAGAGCTATATGGTGTTTGTGCCATTTTATATGTTTTTTGGCACTATCTCTACCAAAACGTTAAGGAAAAATTAGGGCCCGTTTTTGAGAAAATCTAATTTTTGTAATTTTTTAAAATTGCAAATATTGCTCGCACTACTGCACGGAAACTTCTAAAAATTTTCAAAATATCTACATTACTTTAATGAAAGAACTATTAACCGACAACAAATTTCATTTGAAGGAAAAATCTCTACTCAACTTTGTAGTTGTAGGAAGACGCCGAAAAAAATCAAAGTTTTGCAATTTTCGAAAATTCAGCGTTAACCATGCAATTTGGATTTATGCCACCTTTATAAATGTATTTTACCCTATTCTTACAAGAAATTTAAAGAAAAAATTTGGAGTTAATATTTTGTAAAGGTTGTCTTTTATATATGATTTATAAACAAAAACAGCTTCAATTTTTTATAGACAACATATCACATTTTTGTTTTATTAATGGACTTAAATGCGCGACGTTTCGAAGTTTTATGCGCAGTTTTTCCGTCCACTTTGCTGGTGTGAAGGGGAAAACTAGTTTTTATGTATGTGTATTTGGACGTTGTATTATGTTGACAAAGGCATATTTTAGCCCGAAGTGGTGTTTCTTTACTTATATTTATTTTTCAATCATTGATATGTAATTACCATGGTTTGCCTGAAGAAGAAATCAAAGGATGATTTCGAAACGTCGCGCATTTAAGTCCATTAATAAAACAAAAATGTGATATGTTGTCTATAAAAAATTGAAGCTGTTTTTGTTTATAAAAAATTTGGAGCCTTTTCTGAGAAAATTTTGAGAATGTAATTCATATAAATTACCCCCAAATTCTAAAGAAAGTTAGACAGACAGCCGGACGGACAGAAAAACAGCGGACGGACGTTTTGAAAAAACTTTTTCGGTATCAGGAGACCCCATAACGTGTATTTTTGTTGAAATCTCGAAAACCATTTTCCGCAGCATTACATGACTTTCTCTATACTTCGTATATTACTCCGTACATGCAGTACGTTCAGTATACGTACACATAAGAGAGAGAGTAAAACCCAAAGAAAAGGACTTCTTGTGCTACGGTGTTGTTGCCGTACGGTGTCAGCGATGGCGCCGTCGGGGCAGGTCGACGGCCGACGGTGTCAAGCGACATGGCCGCTCTCGCCCGGGGCGGCGAGCAGTGTGCCGCCGCTGGCAGCGCACGATGCGGCTGCTGATCAAAGCCTCCGCTGGGGACCCTCGGTGTAGCTCTGCGGGTGGTGTTGCGGCTGTAGCCCTTGGGGCATTCCGTTAAGTTAGCACACCCACTTATCACAAAATTAAAGAAGATTATTCCAGAATATTTTACTAATTATAAAATAATTTATACCCAAATTTAAAAAATTTGAACTGATGCAGACCATCGAAATAAACAACGTTGAAGAAAGGGTGTGCTGGCTTAATGTTATGTCAGCAACCCCACCCATGAAAAACACATGAAACAAAAGAACTGAAAATATCAGAATTTTGTACTAATTATGAATTAATTCATACCCGAATTTAAATACTTTGAATCGATGTAAAACATCAATATAAACTTCGTTCAAGAGTGGGTGCGTTAACTCAACGTTAAGTCAACATTCCCACTTATGAAAAACCCATGAAACAAAGAAACGAAGATGAAGTATCCAAATTCAAAACACCAGGGTTCAATAAACAATTTATTGACAGAAACAGGTACAGAGCTATAGTGCCGGATATCCAGGAGAATTGGTAGAGAGACGAAGCCGTGTTGCCGTAAAACCAGGAGATGTACCACTATACGCCGAGTCACCAAGTAGCCGAAAAAGGAAGTCCGTAGTCGTTGCGCAGTTGTCGTAGTCTCTCACTCTTCACACCGTAACCACCACTTAACCACCGGATGATCGCTCTATCACCGCCACTCACTCGCTCACTCTCTGCCTGCCTCAGCTCCGCGCCGAAGCTTTATTAGCTGCCCCGGGCCGTAGGCCCGTCGACTGGCTGTGTAGTAGGGGCGGGGTCGAGTCTCGCCCCGCTCGCTCAGGCGTGGCGGCCGCACTCAGCCGAGCACCGCTGGCCCGCGCTTGTTGTTGACTGCTGTCGCCAGGGGCGGTAACGCCCTACTGACGTGCTCCGGTGGCGGCACATTTAATTATGTGCGACCGGTCACGACACCCTCCGCGCCCAATTGCGTCGTGTACGGCGCAAAACGCACACTCCTGGTGCTCCTCCGGGGGCGCCACTGCGTCCTGGGTGTCTCCACTGCGCCTTCTCCTACTGGCTCGCTGACCTCCTCTGGTGGGGGTTCCGCTGTGTCCTGGCCACTGGTCCCCGCGGCGGCTGCCTCCTGCGGGATGTAAATAGTTTACCTCGTCACCTTTTTGTTAAATTTCTGCTGAGATACATTGGGGAGTGAGTCCACCCTGCTGGGGTTCACCCGGGGTCTCAACTGCCCCTGGTGGCGTGTCACCACCCTACCCTCCGTGCGGACTAGGTATGTCCTGTTTCCCTTGACCGCCGTTACTATTCCCGGAAGCCACGCTGGGCAATTCTTAAAAGAGGTACAATATACCATGTCACCCACCTGGAATCTTGGTTGCGTTCCCACCGAGGTCGGACTGGGACAAGGATCCACTGGGCTCAGCAGAGACAACAACGTTCTCGGTTGTCTCCCGTGTAGCACCTCGGCAGGGCTCCTGCCGTCCGCGCCTGGCAAGGTGCGGAAGGTGACCAAGACCCGCAGCAGCGCTCTGGACCTGTGTGTACCTGCTGCGCGCGCTTTCGACATAGCTGACTTGAAAGTTCTCACGAACCTCTCCGCTTCCCCGTTCGATTACGGGTGAAACGGCGGTGCGCAGACATGCTGGATCCCATTGCTCGCGCAGAAGTTTGCAAACTCTTGGGACGTGAATTGGGTTCCGTTGTCTGATACCAACGTGACCGGGAGCCCCTCGGTCACAAAAATTCTTTCTAGCGCATTGATGGTCTGAGTCGAAGTGGTGTTAGCCATTTCCACCACGTATGGGTAATTAGACTTGGCGTGTACTACGACCAACCACATCTTGTCCCAAAATGGGCCCGCGATGTCTAACGTGCACCCGTTCCCACGGCTCACTAGGCTCAGGCCAGGGAACCAAATCCTTCCTAGGTGCGCTCTGATTCAACTGGCAGGCCTCACACCTCTTGAGCAACTGTATGATGTCTGAGTTCATCCCCTCCCAGAAGCAGTGACGACGCGCCAGCTGCTTCGTGCGGACCACCCCCCAGTGTCCCTCATGGAGGAGGTCCAATACGGTCTTCCTCAGTACCTTCGGGATGACGACTCTCGTAAATTCTTCTCCGGCTAAGAGCAACACTCCTGCCTTGCAAGTTAGCCTGTCCTTGTTATACCAAGATGCATTGCTCCTCAAGCACCTGAGTGGCCAGCCTTCCTTTACATAATTTCTCACTGCCCGCAGCTCTGGATCCTTTTCCGTCTCCTGCGCGATTTTTCTAGCTCCCAATGGAAACTCCGACAGTACTAGGCATTCTTCCGTATCGATCTGGAGGCACTCTTCCTCCAACTTGTCGAACTCCCGGTCCGGGCCTCCTGGCAACCTGGATAAAGCGTCTGCATTGGCGTGCTGTGTCGTGCTTCTGAAGTGGATCTGGTAATTGTAGTCTGACAAGAATAGCGCCCATCTTCGCAGCTTCTTCGCTGTGCTCTCCGGGATCCGCTTTCCAGGGTGGAATAATTGTACTAGCGGCTTGTGATCTGTAATTATATGGAATCTACTGCCATATAAATAATCAATGAATTTTCTTACCGCGAAGATTATCCCCAACGCCTCCTTTTCAATTTGCGAATAATTCCTTTGATGTTTGTTGAGGGACTTTGACGCAAACGCAATTGGCCTCTCCACACCATTGTTGTCCTTCTGCGATAATACCGCCCCGAGACCATACTCTGAGGCGTTCGCTGCTACCGTGGTGAGCCTACCCGGCACAAAATGATTTAACTTACTGTTTTCACCAGTGCTTCCTTTAACTGGCTCAGAGCTCTTTCGCAGTCTTTGGACCATACAAATTTCACTCCTTTCTTCCTCAGCTTATTGAGTGGAGCTGTAATAGTAGAAAAATTCCTAATGAACTAGTTATAATAGTTCACTTTTCCCAATAATGCCTGTAGCTGCTTTACGTCTTCCGGCGGTGGCAGTCGTAGGATAGCTTCTACGTGCTGGCTAGTGGGTGAAATGCCGGTGCTGTCCAGCACGTGCCCCAAGAACACTACCTGGTCCTTAATGAATTCGCACTTGTCCTTATTCACCCTCAATCCATTGTCTTGGAGCACCTTAAATAAACTCCTCAAGTTTTCCTTGTGCTCCTTCTCTGTGCTCCCCGTGACTATAATATCGTCCAGGTAGTTACAACAGCCCCTCAGCTCTGCTGTCAACTGTTCTAGACAGCGCTGGAACAGTGCGGCTGCGGAATTCACGCCGAATGGCAGCCTGTTGTACCTGAAGAGTCCTAACGGGGTGTTAATCACCAAAACTTCCTTGGCCTCCTGGTCGAGTGGCAGCTGTAGGTATGCGTCCCGCAGGTCAATTTTCGAGAATTGTCGTCCGCCGGACAATTTGTAGAACAGATCTTCCGGCTTCGGGATTGGATATTGCTCTACTTCCACCTGTTGGTTCACTGTACTCTTGAAATCACCGCACAATCTAATCGAACCATTGGCTTTCTTTACCACGACCAAAGGTGTGGCCCACTGGCTTGTTGATACTGGAGTGATAACACCGTCAGCCTGCAACCGTCTCAGCTCTTCGGCCACTTTTTCCCTGAGGGCCCACGGGACTGGTCTTGCCTTGAAGAAGGGTGGCTTGTGCCCCTCCTTCAACTGGATGCTTGCTCGGAAGTGCTTACACTCCCCGAGCCCGGGAGAGATCACTTCTGGAAACTCTTGTTCTAGTTTCCCGACGACCTGTGTTTCTTCTTTCTCCGCGACCTGGTTCACTGAGTCAATTACTCCAAGCCCGAGCTTATCAAAGGAGTCGAGGCCCAAGATGTTCGTCACGTCGTAGCGGTCCACCACGATCACTTCAATATCAGCCTGCTTTTTCTTGTAAGCTGCCCATAGCGACACTTTCCCCAACACCTTAATTGGGGTCCTGCCGAAAGCGTACAAGCCTTTCTGCACCCTCTGACACCTGGTGTCCTAACCTAACCGCCGGTAGGTTTTTATATTGATGAGTGTTACCGCGGCCCCTGTATCTAGCAGGAAACTCACCGGCACTTTTCCCAGCTCAATTTTGACCATTAGTTTATCTTGCTTGCTGGTATCGAGCACTTGACTGATCATATCGATTTCCATGTCTTGCTCCTGTTTTTGTATCGTTCCGCGTGCCTCTTTCTTCCGCATACTTCCGTAATGTGGCCCACTTTCTTGCACCAAAAACACTGCGCATTTCTGAACCTACATTGTTGTCTTGCATGTAACCTCTCACAGTTTTTACACGACTTCTTGATTTGCACACTGCCACTGTCACTTTCACTGTCACTGGCTCTCTTGAACACTGGTTTGCCGCTGGGTCGGCGGTTACGCCTCCACTCACTGTGGTTGCCGCCTCTGTTGCGGTAACCTTTCCCGGCACTGTCACTACTCTCACTGGAGTCACTGTCGGTCTCGTATTCTTTTGCCGTCATTCCGCTGCGTACCGACCCACTGTTTTTGATGTGGTGCAAATGCGATTCTGCCGCGATCTGGCGAGCTGTCTCACAAGTCATTTCGTACGTCTTACATAGGTTGTGTATTTCCTCTAATGAAGGGTTATCACTTTGTAAGGCTTGAAACCTAATTTTCTCTTCCGGTGTGTGTAGCACTACCATGTCTCTTATTAAGGTCTCTGCGTATGATACTTCCTTATCTGATGGCGGGCACTTGAACTGACAATGCCGCGCCAGCCCGGCCAGCTCTGTAATCCACTCAATGTGTGTTTGTCCCTCACTTTTTCTGCATTGAAAAAAATTGAACCTAGCTGCTACCACATGAGGCACTTTGTTAAAGTAATTGTTGAGCTTCTCTAGCATTTCTACCCATTTGACACTCGATATTTCTCTCTGGGAACAGCTTTTTTACTAGGTTGGTCACCCTATTAGCTACGCAGCTCAAAAAGAACGCCTTTTTCATTTTTGCGTCGCCTACCTTGTAACACAGTAGGTGCTGCTCCAACCTGTGTATGTACTCGGCCCATTCCTCTGCGTCCGGCCGGAAACCAGGGAACTGTGGAGGGGAGCGGGCACTGACCGCCTCCAACAATGCAGCCATCTGCGTATCAGCCTGTTGCCGCTGCTGCATCTGTTGTTGTAACTCGAGCTGCTTCTGCTGTTGTTGTATCTGTTGTTGCTGTTGCTGCATCTGCGCTTCCGCCAGCTGTCGCTGCTGCTGCATCTGTTGTTGCTGTAGCTGCATCTGTTGCTGCATCAGCGTAATTAAAGTTGCTATTTGCTCGGACTCCATGTCGTTGTTTTCTCCTCGTCGCCAATTTGAAGTATCCAAATTCAAAACACCAGGGTTCAATAAACAATTTATTGACAGAAACAGGTACAGAGCTATAGTGCCGGATATCCAGGAGAATTGGTAGAGAGACGAAGCCGTGTTGCCGTAAAACCAGGAGATGTACCACTATACGCCGAGTCACCAAGTAGCCGAAAAAGGAAGTCCGTAGTCGTTGCGCAGTTGTCGTAGTCTCTCACTCTTCACACCGTAACCACCACTTAACCACCGGATGATCGCTCTATCACCGCCACTCACTCGCTCACTCTCTGCCTGCCTCAGCTCCGCGCCGAAACTTTATAGCTGCCCCGGGCCGTAGGCCCGTCGACTGGCTGTGTAGTAGGGGCGGGGTCGAGTCTCGCCCCGCTCGCTCAGGCGTGGCGGCCGCACTCAGCCGAGCACCGCTGGCCCGCGCTTGTTGTTGACTGCTGTCGCCAGGGGCGGTAACGCCCTACTGACGTGCTCCGGTGGCGGCACATTTAATTATGTGCGGCCGGCCTCGACAGAAGAATAACAGAGTTTTGTACTAATTATGAACTAATTTATACCCAATTTAAAAAATTTTAAACGATGCTCAACATGAAATGATACGTTTGAGAGTGGATGCACTAACTTAACGTTAAGTCAGCATCCCATTTATGAAAAACCCATGAAACAAAAAAACTAAAAATCTACAATTTTGTACTAGTTAGGAATTAATTTATACCCAAATTTAAAAATTTAGAACCGACGCAAAACATCAAAATTCATAACTTTTAAGTGTGGGTGCGCTAGGTTAACGTTAAGGGAGCATTCCCACGTAAGAAAAACCCGTGAAACTAAAAAACTAAAACACCAAAATTTTGTGATAATTAAGAACTAGTTTATACCCAAATTGAAAAACTTTAAATGACACAGAAGTCAAAATACACAATGTTTAAGAGTGAGGGTGCTAACGTAACGTAAAGTCAACAACCCTACCCAAGAAAAGCACACGAAAAAAACAACTAAAAATACTAGAAATTTGTACTAGTTAAGATACAATTAAATTATTTCGTTGATTGAAACATTTTAAAGAATTATGAAAAATAGAATCAAGAATATTTGATGGAGAACATATTAACTGGATACTCATCAATAGATTGTTAATAGTCTGTTAATAAATTTCAAGTACTTTAATTCCAGTCCGGGCATAATATTCAACTGATATAACCACAGAGACGAGTATGAGTCATTACTGTATGTGGAGAAAGGGCACCGTGACATGGTGTGTTGTAATTTGCCAAAATATATCACAATCACCATCATCATCCGTCAAACAAACGTGATCTGCTTAAGTTGTGTCGCACAGGCGTTGTTCCAAAGTTTTTTACGGTTGTTATGGAAACCTGCCTACATCAGGTGAAATAAAGGACATTAGTCCAGGGCTTGCTGGAGATGACACTGAAAATGAAGATTAGAGAGTGATAAAATTTCGTGTAATGAATTTTTAAAGAAATTTTTGTGTTAAAAAAATAGAGATAAACAATCTGTTAGAACTAAAACGTGACTACTACTAAAAGTTGTCTGCGAAAAACACCTAACTCCAGTTTCGACACACCATGAAAAAATTGAAATACTGTAACAAAATTATTTAATAAATACAAATTTTGAATAATACTATTTATTTTCAAAGAATTTACAATTATTTTGAGTAGTAAAAATGATAGTTTTGTGTGATTTTGATTTTTCAGAACCCTTCCAACTTTCAAACTGATATGTCTCAAAAGTAAGTTTTGAGTAGTTAGCGGATTTTCTTTGTGAGCATTCTTATCATCTTCGAAATTCATTTGAATAATTTTTGTACGCGACTTAGGGTTAAAGAGCTCTAGACAAAAGAGTAAGAAAAATATTGATTTTATAGTCCTCTCCGAGTTAACACAGTGTCTAAGAGAACAAAAACTTGGGGTTTAACTAGTGCCTGGATACATACAACAAACACAAAGAAAACGTTTTATGATCTTTTCCCAGGTAGAATGTACATACCGGCTAACTATTACAAATATTCCTAATTTTGATAAACAATTTATTTTAACATTATTTAATTTGTGTATAATTTAGTTCTCAATTAGTGCAAACTTCTGGTATTTTTTGTTTTTTGTTTCATGGAATTTTCGTGGGTGGGGATGCTGACTAAAAGTTAACTTAGCGCACGCACTCTTAAACCTTGAATATTTTGATATTCTGCATCTGTTCAAAATTTTTAAATTTGGGTATTAATTAGTTCTTAATTGGTACAAAATTCTGGTATTTTTTGCCTTTTTGTTTCATGGATGTTTCATGGGTGGATGCTGACTTAACGTCAAGTTAGCGCCCCCTCCCTTAAACATTGTATATTTTGATGTTCAGCATCGGTTAAAAATTTTAAAATTTGGTATAAATTAGTTCTTAATTGGTACAAAATTCTGATATTTTTAGTTGTTTTGTTTCACGGGTTTTCCTGGGCAAGGTGCGTTTAGTTTGCGCATCCACTCTTAACCATTATGAATTTTGATGTGCTGCATCGGTTCAACATTTTTAAATTTTGGGTATTAATTAGTTCTTATTTAGTAAAAAAATTCTGATATTTTTAGTTGTTTTGTTTCAAGCGTTTATCCGGGTGAGAATGCTGACTTAAAGTTAAGCTAGCACACCCACTCTTAACCGTTATGAATTTTGATATTCTGCGACGGTACAAAATTTTTAAATTTGGGTATACATTAGTTCTTAAATAGTACAAAATTCTGGTCTTTTTTGGTTTTTTGTCTCATGTGTTTTTTCTTGAATGGGGATGGTGACTTAACGTTAAGTTAGGGCACCCACCATTAAACGTATATTTTTATGTTGAGCATCGTTTCAAAAGGTTTCTAATTTGATTATATATTAGTTTAAAATTCTGGAATATTTTTTCCCTAGGGCTTTTATCCAGCCGACAGCCGGTTGCCCTTTACGTCCCGAAGAGACGCATACTCGACCATACACTAGACAAACACTTGCGGGCTCCTCTGATCTGGGGTCAGCAGAACGCGAGGCCCTCCGCGACAACACACACACAAAGTCAAGGGACAAACAGCCATGCCCAAGGCGGGACTCGAACCCGCGACCCTTCGGATCGAAGCGCTGAGTCGGTACTTGCTCTTAGGCACCTCGGCCATCCAGGTCGGCATTCTGGAATATTCTTTTTTAATTTTGTGGTAAGTAGGTGTGCTACTATATGGACATCTTCCGGACGGCACCTAGAGTGCCCACGTCTTGGGCCGGGTTACGTGCTCGTCCGCTTTTCTCGTCGTGTACACGGAACTCGACCAGGTGCCGGTCACGCCATGGACTGTGGCACGTCCGTTGAATCACAGAGTGTGTCATGTCGGGTGAAGCATGTGTGACTTGGCGGGAAGGGTCGCTCCGCTGCCTGGACGTGCTGGAGTGGTCCTGGTCCTGGTAAAGGTCCTGGATGTGAGGAGGACCATTTCATCCAATCACAAAACTCTATAGCTCATATTTTACGGTTTTTTTCGTTCTTAAGAGGCGAAAACAAAAAATGTGTCAAAAAACTCAAAGAAACTTCCATTGGAAGTTAACAGGACAACACCTCTAAACCCGCTAATAATGCAAGTATACACAAAAAACTGTACTCCAAATTTGCCGCTTAATTTATAAACGATTAATGACAAAATCAAATTGATATTATCATTCTTAAAAAAATATAAGCTACGTATCTCTTGCCAGCGCCGTCGAAAAAGAAACGAGACGTTCCCTGTAAACAATCACTCGTAACCGTTCATCCTCTACGTCCAAATTTGCTGTAAACAAGTGTTAAATTTAATATGTAATAACAAAATTTGTCGCTGTTACTTTCGCGTTTGAATTCCAGAAATTATCGTTTGGGGATCCCTTCGCGCAAGGAACGGACGCCGAATCTCACAAACCATCAGCCCGAATAATTGATAAGTACGAGTTTTTTTTCGGCCTCTTCTTACAACTACAAATTTGAAGACTGATTTTCCTCCAAACGAAATTTGATATCCATAAATAGTTCTTTCATTAAGATCATGTACTACTTGCTTTTGAAATTTTTAGTAGGTTTCGTGCAATAGTGCATGGATTATTTTCAATTTTAAAAAAATACAAAAGAAAATTCTCAAACATGGCTCGAAATTTTATCTTTAAATGTTTGGTAGAGTTAGTGCCAAACAAAGCCTCAACAATGACATACATACGATATTATTCTATTCATTTTATCTTTCAAAAATTAGAAAAATATAATTTTTTTGACTTGTCTCTCACGTCGGAAATATTTACTTTAGAGGCTATTTCATCACGCCACTGTATTTATGGGTACGTATGCTTTAAATATTGTCAATTAAAGTTTCTCAAAAACTTAACAGTTTTCTGTGAAAAAATGAGATAATTCCGCTGTTTCAGAAACGCCCTAAAAGTTTTCATTTTCTCTAAAACGGCTCCAAGTTTTTTCTTCAATTTTTTCAATTGCTACTAATAAACGCACTGTTTAATATGACGTAAAGTTAACTTTAAAGTATTTTTTGTTTTTTCAAAAATTACACAAACTTCATATTTTTATAATATCTCTCACGCAGTTAATATGCAAATTTCAATAGATTTGTATACATTACTAAATATGTGAGTGGAAGTACTTCAAAATAGCTCAAGTGAAGATTTTCGAAAACTCAAAAGATTCCTGTCAAAATGAGCTTCAATTTTCGCATTTACAGTACGTTTAATGCCATTTTCTTAAAATCGACACCACATTTTTCAATGAAAATTGCTATATAGAACAAAGTTTTAGACTTCTTTAATATTCTTAAAATAAGATTTCGGATCTAATTTTTGAAAACCGAAAAGTCAAAAAAAATTCAAAACAATTTACTTAAGACGAAGATAGATGGCAGCTAGCTAGAGAATGGGGCAGATCCGTAAAGCCAGTCCATACCAAGGAAATTAGAAAACTACTACGAGAAAGTCTGTGCCATTCTATAGCATCTCTAGTTACTTTCTCGTACACACACGTACCCTTTCCCTCACAAAAATTGGATGGCAAAATTCTAACCTGCTAGACACATACATTGAAGATAATACACTGCAATTGGGTATGACCCGGTGGCAGGTAAAGAACAATAATATTAATAATAATAATAATAATAATAACAATAATAATAATAATAATAACGATAATAATAAAGGAGTACAGTACCAGCCGAGGATGCAATAATCATACTATCACTAATATTAAATATTATAACAATTATTTCAACTCTGTCCTGATATCCAATAATTATATGTTGGTGATGCTAAAATTTAACATAAGCTACATAAATATTGGCTAAATTATTTTTTTTAATTCATTGATCGCGGTCACTATACTTCACTGCACTGCACTACACTACACTGTTTTTGCTTAAAATTACACTGACCAGCGCTTTACAGCACTTCACCACACTTCACAGCACTTACTCATTTAATATATATTACTCTCATCTTGTTTCAACTTATTTCTAAAACTTCGGACATTTAGAGGAAAGCTTTGAAAATTTCTGCGTGTAAACTGTACAAATCTTTAATTGCTCTCTTACAAAAGGAAAAGTAGCCAAGATCTGAATTTTGTTTCCTTGTTCGAATTTTGTGGGTGTAATCGCTCTGGCCAAATTAATTTGGCGTTTCTAATCTAACCTGAATTTCCTTCCAAGCTGGTACTGGCTACGTACGATTTATAAAGAGCGCAAAGCCTCGCCCTTGTTCTTCTCGTTTCTAGAGGTTCCCATGACTTTTTATTGCGTTAGTTCTAGAGGTAAACTTACAAAAGGAAAAGCTTTCCTCTTTATTCTATCTAGATTTTTCCGGTTCGACTTTCTGTATGGATCCCAATATGCCAGTCCGTATTCCATGAGAGGGCGAACCAGCGAAAGATATGCTAATTCTTTGGCGTTTGCAGAACTTTTCTTTAGAATTCGCATTAAAAAATGCAAGGACTTCCACGTTTTTCTTCCTACATGATTTATATGCTTCTCCCATCCTAATTTATTATCTAGATGAATGCCTAAATACTTGCATGATGAGACTCTTGGGATGGTGACCTCACCTAAACAATAGTCTGGTTCCTCATAATTTCGTCCCCGCCCGAACGTTATTGTTTTGCTTTTCGATCCGTTAATTCCCATGTCATTTTTTTCAGCCCAATCACGTAAATGTGCTAAATCCTGCTGTAATATTTGTTCGTCATGGTTACCTTTGATTTTTAGGAATATAACACAATCGTCTGCAAATAAACGCACCTTTGATTGTATGTTAACATGGAGATCATTTACGTACGCTAAAAAAGAAATGGTCCTAAAACACTTCCCTGTGGAACCCCTGAAGTAACAATACCCGTAATCGAAAACTGAGTGCCAATTCGAACTTTTTGTTTCCTGTCCTTAAGAAATTCGCTTACCCAATTCACAAATCTAGCATCAACTCCTGAAGTTAATAATAGTTGTCAAATAGTTATTTACGACATGAATATCGTAAGATATCTTATTACAATACGAAATTGTAGAATTATCAAACAAGGCTCTTAAGCCAAAATTCTTAACTAATTAAATATTTTAATATAATGTTACCATTTGAATATCATCAGTTCTTATGCCATGGGTTTGTTCTAATATTATTATTTGTTAAATTATTATTTTTGTTATTGAAAACTATTATATATATATATATATATATATATATATATATATATATATATATGTTGCGGCGATATGCGAGAGTTTATATCGCGCGCCAATTCGGCAGCGCGGGACGCCGGCTACGGAAGGCAGCAGGGCCACGAACCGGCGCGAAGACCGCCCAATGAGGAGTGAGCGGCCGGCGAGCGGATCTACAGGCCCGAGGCGAATCTGCGACGCGGAGCGCTTCTTAACGGGCCGCACCGGCCGGAGGGGCACTCAGTAGTGAAATGCGATCCTGAAGCGAAGTAGTGACTGTGTGACCCTAGTGCGAACTCTGCGACGTAATTGGTATTCTCTCTCCGGCGATTTTGGACGACAGTGCGCGACTTTTGGGACATCTACTGGATTTTGGAACACCACTGCTTTGTATAACGGACTACGCTTTTGGATACTTGTAAACTAGATCACGCCTGTAAACGTTGAACAAATAAATTGTTATTGTTGACTTGTGTGTTTTCACGTACATAACAATATATATGTGTGTGTGTGTTTAAAAATAAAGCACCGGATTTATGTACCATAATAAATCTTATTACGACAATGATCTCAGTTTTATCAAGTTTGATTTTAGACAATCAAAGTCAACGGTCTAAGTTTACTCGTCTAAATAAAGTTTATGTTACTATACATACTATTTGGACAGTGTTTTATGTTCAAAACACGTGTTGCTTTAACAGCGTGTATTTTCAAGTCTTATTTGTAATGGCTACGCAATAAACAATACGGATTACGTGAACTTGCAAAAAAAAACTTATTCCAGCAGCAATTATTTTCTAGTATGAAGCATTTGCATTTGCAGTTTTTAAACATTTAGAGTGTTTAATTTACATTAATTCAAGATCTATTTTTAAAAACATATTTCGTGAACCCACTACACCCTCACCCACTACACCCTCTGATTGCAACCTTGGTCCCCGTCTTGGTATGGGGGAATAGGGTGCGCTGAACCAGTTAACTGTTAAGAGTGCAACCAATATTAACTACCCAAGACATGAAGAATCCCTCATGGGATAGGCATGTCAGAGAACAACACGGCTGACTGCAGTGCAGCCTCCGCCCTGGATACTGCGTCCAAGACCCAACGTTTGACATTTTAACAGCTGGGCTACGGCCTACCAGCCCGGAACTCCCTGTTATCAAGTTTTCTGTTAAAATGAGCTCAAAATTTGAAACCGATATTTAAGTTTTGGGGGATACTTTACATGAAGCCATTCGGACACTTTCCCAAGTTTTAAAACAATGACTCCAAATTTTTGATTAAATTTTGTTGTTGAATAGTGCGAAGTACGTTTAAGGAGAGCATGTAGAGGAATTTTCACGAAAATTTGAAGTTGATTTTCAATTTTTGTATCTTCAAATTATGATTAATGTAGCTGTTTTTGCTGTTTGCCTACATCTCAAATATAAAAGCCTTTTTCTCAAGTATTTAAATTTTCCATGCCCCAATCATGGCAAATTTAATGCACATCTGTTCATAAAAATACTCTTGCAATTCCAAGTTAAAAGTTAAATTTTGAGTGGAAAAGGTGGATAAAGCAGAGAAACATCAAGAAGAAAAGGGAATACGAGGAGGACACAGATTACATCAAAGTCTATCGTAGTGGTTGGTGGGTGTCACTGTTTACTTTGAAGGCCATTTGCCCCATATTTTATCCAGTGAACATTGGTGCATTTATCCCAAAGAATACTTAAGATTACTTTTCTAAAAAATTCTGTTGTACACAGCTAAATATGTTCTTGATATTAGGTTTGTTTTTATGTAAAATAATTTTTCAAAAAAACTAAAAAGAAATTCGAAATATCATTTTTTAGTAAAAAGTTTACGTGTGGCAAAAAATCATAACTTTTAAATGAAAAGAGTCAATGCAAGAAAACATCGTCTACCATATTAAAAAATCATCAGATAAAACATGTAAATTATCAAAGATGTAACTTTCATTGTTCTTGAGAAAAGTGCACTCTAAGTTTGAAGATTAAACAGTACCAGAATAGGCACTACATACTCACCTCACGAGAATGATGAAGGTATTTTTACTAATATCCCCGATTTATTGGAAATTGAAAAAAAAAATTCGAAACTACAAAATTGAAGATAGATTTTTGCCTTAAATAATGCGTGTTATACGCAATTAGCACTTTCAATAAGGTCATGTACTATTTTTTGAAAAAACGAGAGCTTTTTGCGCAATTTGCACTTGAAATTTACGAAAATTTTATTTTTCAAAGACCGCTCCAGATATTTTTTCCTTCAGTTTTCTCCACTTACGTAATAAGAGACGGTAAAAGATATGGCCCTAGTCCCATATTTTGCGATTTGGGAGTTAAAGTACCTCAAATGATTTTAAATGAAGTTTTCGAATACCCAAAAATTTTCTGAAAAATCTTGAAATTTCGCATTTACAGTAACAGCTTATCGTCAATTTTCTTCAAAACGGCTCTAAATGTTTCAGTGAAAATTACCAATTGTAACGAGTTTTTACGCTTCTTTAATAATCAGAAAGTTATATTTGGTTCTATTATTAAGAAACCGAAAAACTGAGAAAATGTCGAATAAATGTCGAATCAATTCGATCAAACCTCAAATGGAATGTACATATAACAGAATTAAACACTAAATTAAGCTCATTATCTTATGCATTCAGAATTCTTTCTAATTCTATCAGCCTTTATGCAGCTCGTTGCATGTATTTTTCAAATGTACATTCGCGCCTGAGATATGGCATAATATTCTGGGGAAGCTCATCCTTTAGTGCCCAGACATTTAGATTGCAAAAGAAAATTATCCGAATAATGAAAAAATCCCATCCACGTGATCCGTGCAAGCCTCTTTTCATTGAGCTTGGAATCTTACCATTGCCTTGCCTATTTATTTATGAGTCTGTAGTATTTGTCAAAACTGACTTACTGAACGGTGGGAACTTATTTTCATGTAATACTGATATTTATAGTTACAACACTCGACGTAGAAATCATGTTCATCAAGTGTCAGTATCAACAGATCACTACAAGAAATCCACATACAATACATGTACGTTACTTAACAACGCTCTGCCTGATGAAATTAAACAATTAAAATTGGTACACAAATTTAAGTTAAAAGTAAAATCTTTTCTGCTGCAAAACTGTTTCTATACAATTAGAGACTATATTGACCGTCAAAACGAAAAAAAAAATGTTCACTTTAACTAAACCAAGATATAGTATAATGAATTAGTTTACATTTGCATTGTATAATATTAAAACAAGACTCAATATGCCTGTAACAAATAATGTACTTCCGGGTCAATGACCCCCATCTCGATCAGGTTTTTGTCCAGTTTCCCTGATCCATTGAGCAAATGCTGAGACGGCCCCTTGATTTTCTTCTGGACGTAAATGTAGCTTCACTGTGCGCACGTTTTGTTGAACTTTCCTTTTGCTTGTAGTGGTAGTAGAGCTTAGGGTGAGTTTCTATTTTCTTAACAATACAGAAAAATCAATTCCTTTACCGTTAAAAATAAGTTTTCTATAATTTGGCAACGAAAATATCTAGATTTTGGAATGTTAATCTCTCGCTTTTTTAAATTTGTTTTTGTTACTATTATTATTATTATTATTATTTTCAACTATTAATATTTAAATTATTGGGAAGTGATTCTGAAACTCAAGAAAGCGTACGCAGATGATTTTCTCCCCCATACGTCACATACAGTTTTTGACTGTTTTTGACTAAATAAATAAATAAATAAAAATGTACTTTGGGCGGCAATAGATGGCAGCTGGCGAAAGTATGGGGCAAGATCTTAAAGCCAGTCCACACCAAGGAAATTAGAAAACTTTACTTCGAGAAAATCTGTGTCATTCTGTAGCACCACTAGTTACTATTAGAATTTAAAATAAATGGGAACCTTCTACTATAAATTTATTTTACCTTTACAAGAACCTTTGAGTTCCCCAATTAAACATTTACGTACAACATGATTACCAAGAACACTCGCATTTCGCCCTCTCAGTTTCATTCATGTTTTTCTTTCACATGGAGTTTTCTTCAATCAGTTTGTCCAACTCCTTCATATCTTGCGCGTGTCATTCCTCGTTGTTCTAGTCGAAAAGCCAACTCATTCAGATTACTGCCGCTGGCATCATGCTCTGCCTATGAAAAAGCAGCAACATTTTTTGCCCACGACATAATAGCTTCATACCCAATACAGATTTGCTTCTAAAGTTTAATTTTACCAGTTGGAAATCAAATCTCATCTTCTGTAAAGAATGTTCTTTCCGAAAATATTTTCTGCTGGTATTAGTCAAAAATACTCTTTCTAGAAGTATTTTATTGAAAGTCACTACCAAAGGTTTTCATCAAACCAAGTTATTAACTTTCTAAGCAATTTATTGGAAAAATGAGGTTTGACCATCGATGGTAGTGAACATGTCTTATATACAATTACAGCTTGAATGCACAGCAAGCCTGGCTATCTGAATCGAGGCAGAGGGATAAGCACGTGCGTGCGGGAACAATGCCAAGCAGATCTTAGGTCAAACAACTCTCTGTGACTTTATCGGCCCAAATTAATGAGGACGGAAAATAAGTGGTTTCTAGCAATAGTCTATGTTTCTCGCAAGGGGTTTCATGGCGTAATTTTAGTCATGCAACTAATTAGACAATTGTTCTTTCAAAACTGGAATATCTTAGTATTAGAAAACCATTTAACTTCAGTAACACGTGTTAACGCTTGCGATCTTGCAATATTGCATTGCGATTGTTAGTGGGAGAGTTTGCAAGCAAGGACCAAGCCTCTATCTCTGTTGAAGGATTTGAAGCGCCTACTCACATTGTCAAGTTTCTGGTTGGCAACTACAAACGTAATAGTTGCCAGTGACGGCAGTTGCACTTAGATTTATCTGGATAGTTCTCAGATGAATTAGGTTGGATGAAAAGTACAAAACTTTAAAATATAAACGTGCATGGATGTAATGAATGTGTAATATATAAAATGAGTGTGTATAGTTTATCTGAAATCTGGTTCTTTATTAAAAAAATTAATGTGACCTAAAATGATAACGTTTAACAATGTACACAGAACTCGTTAGATCAGGATAAATGTGGAGATTGGCGGATGTTCCAGCTGAAGGTCACTGCAACTATCATTTTGTGTCCCCATGCACTTTCCGGAACGAGATTGCATCTCGAGTTTTGTAATTTCAATTTCCTGAGGGAATGGACGTTATTTAGTGGATTGGGACTTGTATACTCGTAGTTTCTACATAAATACATATTGTTCCAGGTTACATGTGCAGAGCCAACAAGGTAACTCGTGCTGCCTAGTCGTTTTAAAGAAGATGCATTTTCTTTTGAATCTGGGAATCTTTGTGGCGGCGACATGTTTGTTGCTAGATCATGTGTTCTCAACAATGCAGTCTGTAAGTAATCTTTCTTTTTCTCAGCATGTATCTATAAGTAAATGTGAGGTATGGCTAGAAAAAATGGGACTGGTTGTTTGTGAGGCAAATAGCGTGAGCCTCAAATTAAACGCCACAGAGTCGAGTCGCCTGACATCCCCCCTCCGCATTCCAGTCAGTGTGATGACTGCAACATGCTCAGGGAGACCACGGTCTTTGTTCGTATCGGATCGTATACCTGCCGCTCGTCTGAAAAATGGTAGGTATCTCAGAGCAATATGTTATCGTTAAATTGTTAGTGGAACTCGGCATGTCTGCAACAGAGACCTACTCTCTCTTACAAACACTGTATGGTGGTGAGTGTATGTCACGAACACGGGTTTTTGAGTAGTATATGAGATTCATAGGACGAGAAGAAATCGAACGAAAACGTTGAAAAAATTGACTATCCATGTACTAGTAACTTACTACAGGTAAATACTACACGTAATTACTAACGTAGTAATTACGTGTGAAGAATCGTGTTTTTTACGTATTACCCGAAAACTAAGTGCCAATCGATGCAGTGGAATAGCGCGCAGTCACCAAAAATAAAGAAGGCCGGAGTGTCCAAACCTAAATTCAAAGCGATGATATTTTTTCGACATCCGTGGAATTCTGTGAGTAAAATGGGTGCTTGGTGGTTAAAAAGTGAATATATCGTGAGTTTCTAACTACCCTCCGTGAGCGAGTACAAAGAAAGCGACCTGTGTTGTGGAAGAAAAATCATGGGTTCTTCATTATGTCCACGCTCCAGCCCATACTGCACCGATTGTTAAAGTCGTTTTTGTCTGGAATCCTTGTATTGAAATATCCACCTTTCTCCAAATCCCAGCCCCATGTAACTTTTTATATTTTACAAATTGAAGGAATCATTGGAAAAAGTATTGACAGTTGAAGTTGTAATAGAAAGAGGCGGAGACTATGAAAATGATTTTAGAAAATGACCTAAAACACTTTTTGGAACAATGGAAAATTCGATTGGAGAGGTGTAGGGATCAGGTAGGGGAATATATTGAAGGGGATAATGAAAGTTGTTAAGAAAAAACATTAAATATGTTACAGGAAAAATCACGTTTTTTGTAGCCGTACCTCGTATATCGACATGATTTGTACATTCTATTTTAAGTTCTACAAAGAGTTGAAAACAAAGTTGCAGGTAAACAAATTTCTTTACACTAACTTTATGATCTTTTAAAAAAATTCTGGTTAAATAAAAGTTCGAACAGAACCACATGTTTTCACAATATTACTGCACAGCCACTCTTTAGTTTTCATAAATGATAATAAATATTTTACTGAAAGTACAGCCTCAAAAAGGTTTAACATAAGTAGTTGAACATTAATTACATATATATTTAAATTTATAGTCTCGTTTAAGTACATTTAAATACTACGTTGCAGTATCATCTTTGAGATAAATAAAACTGGTTTTGCAGAACAATGTTAAAAACATATTTTAAATTCATGACAATATCTACTTCTCAGTCAATAGCTTCGAGACTATTTCAAACAAATTTCCAGTGAGAGTATCTGTATAATCTAAGACAACGAATACTTGAGTGAATAATTGGTTTTGCTCGTTTTAACACATTACAGTATTAAAATATAAATTGAAACTTTGCTTTTCAGTGATCTCAAAATTTAAAAACAAATATAAAGATATTTAATATATATTGTGATGTATCACACGTCGTAAGTATTACAAAATTTAAAGAAAGGAATAAATATTAGATGTTCCAATTGCAAATCGGTTAGCAGGAAACTTTAAACGTGGGTAATGAAACATTTCCCTTCTACGCGTGTCTAAATGGCAGTGGTTTGAAGGCTTTTTTGACACGGGCAAATGGCAGTGGTTTGAGGGCGTGCCAATAAAATAAACAACAAAGTAGTGGTGTTAAAACAGCAAGTACTTTCACACAAAATTACGCAAAGAGTACTCAAAATTTCGAAAATTGTACATGGTGTTATTTTTTAAAACTTATCTTTAAGGAACAGATTTTATCCAGAGAAAAAATCTCTATTTTCATTATTCTAGGTGGCGGAAGACGTGGAAATAATTTTGAGGTTTTGCAATTTTCGAAAAATGAGAGATTTTAACAAACATGAGCCATGAACCATTCTCTTACATGTCCTTCACACTATCCAACAACAAAATTTAATAAAAAACAATTGAGCAATTTTTTTTGAAATTTTAAATATGTCCCAGGCGTTTTGTGTAAAATACCCCCCCTGCCCAAATCAAAATATGTTCCAAATTCAAGGGTACTTGACATCAGCCAGATCGATTGAGCAATATCAATTTTGGAGCAAATCAACTGACCATTTTAGCCGCTAGCGGACAGGCACAGACAGACGGACAGACGGACGGACAGTCGGATAGACGGACAGACGTTTTGCCGTCTTTCGATTTTTCGGTATGAAGGATCCACAAACATAGAATCTGGCTACATCACATGTTACAAGATTTTTATTTTTAAATTTAGCAATTGGATTTATCCACGTTTTCGTTACCAGGGTCATTTAAAAAGAGTTTTCTGCCAAAAAATCATTTTTATTTTCGCGCAACATTACATAACTTTCTTTCTACTCCGTAACGAGAAAGTAAAATGAAAGGTATGTGATTATCCGGGCAGTAGTGGCGTGGCCATTTACTTAGAAGGCCTCTGCAAAGGATCGTGTCATCACTGGTGGTTACATATTGCCTTGCCACTTTCTCGCGCTTGGCGGGTAAATGACAACCTACATTGCACGAAATCTTTCTCAGTAAACAGGAAGCGTTTTCAGATTTCCAACATGGATTTTTAAAATCAAAATCTAAATAACAACCATGTTTTATTTTATTAAATTATATCGCTTACCGTCATTAACATGGATTAAAATGAAGCAGGTATTAGAATATTTTTAGATTTTTCAAAAGATGTTTGCGTCATCGATGATAACTAGGTATCGGATTTTGATGACCTAAAACATCACCAAAAGTGATCAATAAAATACTCTTAAAATGCTTTAAAAATGCCCTAAAACCAAAGAAAAATGACGTAAAAAATATTATTAAAAACAGTTCCGATGAACAACTTAAGCTGTTGGATACGTTACTGATGTAATCGAGGCTTCTTCCGTTGGTTCGAGTGAACTCACCTTGCAAACTTTTGGTTTAGACTGTTCTTTACCAAGAAATCTCTGTTTTTAGTTATTCCGGCAATGGCGCTGATATACTTCACAAGAATTACATACAACGGCTGTCAAAACAACTTCGACTACCGCTCAGGGCTCATCAACATGTCATTGTAGTGCCACCGACCGCGAGGTGGTAGGTTCGAGTCATGATGATGGCAGTATTTTTTCACTAACCGTCTAACTAGGCCGAGTCCTGTTGCTGAGTGGAAAATAATTCTATCTGTCGGCTGCTTTGATCTGTAGCTTTCCGTGGATTCTCTTATGAGTACTGCCCCGGCATTCGCCTGGCAGTTCCCTACCAAATGGACCACGTGCGATCCTTTCTTCTGACTCTTTGTCCTACCTACCCTTTACTTACACACACTTACATGCACAACACCATCACAACATGCCGGGAGACCGGTTGGGAGCCCTATAGCTTGTCTCGGTTAGGGGGATACCTTCTGGTGGGAGGCACATGTTTGTGGAAAATCCTGCTATCCGACGGTGCTTGATTTAGCCATTCAGGGCGAGAAGATCACTGCTACCTCCCGTGCTAAAAAATGAACTTCACATTCGGGGCTAATGCGCTTAGGAGTTGGCGCACCCGGAATCAATATCAATCAATCTTTCAATCAATCCATGAACCTAACAGCTGTGAGTCCATCTGCGGACAACTGCAGCTCCTAAACCGTTCATCCGATTTTCTCCAAAATTGATATTTTCTGATAGAGCTGATAGAACTATTTTCTGAGGCTTTGGGTGTTTCTAACTTACATTTAGATTATTGATGTTTTTTTTTACATGAAAGAGACATTTATTTTTTATGCCTCTGCCCGAGAGCGATCTATTGGGTTCTTGTGTGGAAAAGTGGTATGAATCAAAAATTAACTGAGATCCGATCTCGAAGCGGAAAAAAAGCTGTTTGAAATCACTTTGGCTGGTCTATTTAGTAGTATAATATTGCGAAGCATTTACAACCAATGCGAGAAAGTATGTGCTTTGTCACCACTAGTTTTCTTTATTTTTTTGTATGCATAGAACAAGGGTCTCTTAAAAGAATGGCACAGATTTCAATTTTGTTGCACTCTGAATTTTTGAGGTTTGCAAATTTCGAAACTTTTTAGTTATAATACGAGAAAGTATGGGCTGTTACCAAAAACACGTATTATAACAATTGTGTTATGCATGACGATTGAAGTAAATCATAGAAGTTTTTGATTATGTTGTGACGAGAAAGATCTTATTAAGCACAATTAGAGCATCAGCTTGTTTTAATGAAAAGCAAATGAAAAAGAAAGTAGGTTCTCCAATTTAGACTTTTCTTAATTGTCCAACAATGATTGAAATGATTTGTACGATAATTTGCTAGAACTTTGATGAAAGGAAACACTCCATGAAGGTAACAACATTATGTTTATTTCAGAAAATTCTACTCAAGTACATAAATAAGTATAAGAAAAATATGTAGTGCCTTTATAAATACCTATTTTATATTTTTAAATGCCTATTTTGCCTGCATATTTCTATTGTTTTTCTTGCCTATGAATCCGAAGCTGAGTTATAATTAAAAGAGAAAATTGGGATTTTAAGATGAAACGGTAAAAATGTCACTTATGTGGAGTAAATCTTTGAGATACAGATTGAATCTAATGAAATGATGATAGGTGGTAGATTCATTATTTCTTGAGCAGGGATCATCGATATTTTCTTTTCAGGCTTAACGGTGCTACCACAGAATCATTAATAAATCGTAGAATAGATAAATTACATTTTTTTAGTGTTGCATTTTTATTTTAGAGTTACATTTGTGATTGTTTTAAAGAACACCGCTATATATCATATTGAGGTATCCAAATAGCTGGCGCTTTTGCACCCAACTTTTGGGATAGTTTGTAGAATAGTGTTGCAGCTCAAAAAGTTCTAAAACATTCCAAAAACAACCTAAAAGTTCAGAGTTTAAAAACTCTATTTTAATAAATTGAAAACAAACGAAATAAGAACTTTGTTGATGTAATTTGGGAGTCGATATTGCTAATTGTAGATTAATGAGAAGCAAATGCAATAGTGAAAAAATTAAATTACCTCTTGAATAAAAAAAAATTCTTGCAACACAACAGCGGACAAGTGACTATATATGCTGCAAGAACGTGGGAAATTTTATTAGGAAATTTCTGAGTGAATACATGAGCATTTGACTGGATGCAACTTAAGGGCGGCTTATGGCGGAATTATTTTAATGGGTCACGGCTCCCGTATGTTGTCTTGTGCAATTAATTTTGCCAAAATCATCGCCAATGTACACCTCGTTCGGCATGTGCATGATCGTGGTTTGCTCAGGATTTGAGAGGGGAAATGGACAATAGTTATTTCCTCAACTCCGATGTCAATCACAATTTTCACGACGTCGCGTGCACCGCAGGCACCTCCTCCGCCTCCGCCGTGGGCACCTCCTCACCTCCGCTGAGCGTCTTCGGCCACGATGCAAAAGGGATCGCCCTCTCATCTCTTGCAGAAGGAAGCAAATTGTGAAAAAAGACCATGGAGCAATAAAAATATGATTCTGGTAGCTCATAACACGTTAGCGTTCAAGCCATCATTATAAAACTCTAGTCATCGTCGTTTGTTAATTGGTATGTTAGCAAAAGTACATGTGTGGCCACATTTGATATGAAAAGTAAAGCTCCATCATAATGTATAAACTAGAGGTGCTGCATAATGGCACAGACTTTTTCGTAGTAAAGTTTTCTCATTTCCATGGTATGGACTAGTACTGTATAGTCTTGCGCACCCTTCATGTCTGCTACCATCTGTCGCCGCCCAGAGGACATTTTTAAATTTTTTTTAACTTTTCAGTTTCCTAATAGTAGAACAGAAATATTATTTTCAGAAACTTAAAGAAGGCTAAAACCTCGTTCTAAAAAGCTATTTTTATTGAAAAATTTGGAGCCTTTTTTAAGAAAATGGCTTTACGTGTTACTACAAAACCCAAATTTGAAGCCCTTTTTACAGGAATCTATTGAGTTTTCGAAAAACTTAATTTAAAGTCATTTAAAGAACGTCCACTCACAAATTAAATAATGTACACAAATCCATTAAAATGTGCATATTAACGGCGTGAGGGATATTTGAAAAAACAATTTCAATTGTGTGATTTTTGAAAAACAAAAGAATACAATAAAATGAACTTTACGTCATATTAAACAGTACAATTAGCACTATCCATTGGAAAAATTAGAAGGAAAAAATTGGTGCCGTTTTTGAGAAAATCTTGCTTTAATAATTTTTAAAAACGCCAAATATTGTACACACTTTGGCATGAAAACTACTAAAATTTTCAAAAAACTCTGCATGACCTAAATGAAAGAACAACAACCTTAATTCAACTTTTTGCAGTTTTCGAAAATTTAAAGTTAATCGTGAAAATGGGACCTATACCACCTTTATAAGTGTGTTTTACTCTGTTCTTACAAGAAATTTAAACAAAAAATTTGGAGCCGTTTTTGAGAAAATTTTAAAACAATCCGGGGGGCTTCAAGTAAAGTACCCTCAAATTTTAAAGAATGTTCTTCAAAATCTCAAAGCAGGGGTTTCTTCAATTTGAAAAAAAGATCATACGCATTACTTAGGCGCTAGCAGTGTTCACAGGAGGACGGACAGACGTTTTGAAAAATAACCACCCTTTTTTCTATATCAAGGGACCTCAAAAGGTTTTCCGCATCATTACACAACTTTCTGTATACTACGTATATTACTCCGTATATACGTATGTATACGAGAAAGTAATATGTATTGGCTACAATGCGTTGGGTATTATTAATGAAATAGATTTTAATTTTAAAATCGTATCTACGTCCTATTATGCTATTGTTTCCCAATTAAATTTTGTAAACCTATTTAGAACAAAGCAATCCAAAGCTGCCTTTTTGTGTCGAGAGTGGTTAAAATTCCTTTCCCTACTTTATGTTCAGCGGCTTGTAGACAAATATGTTATTATATTTTCAAATATTCGAATTTCATTTAAAATCTTTGAAAATAACATAACATTTGCAATTATGAAATGTAATCTTCATCTTCATGTAATAGATAGATATTGACGTAATCATACATTTTTATCGAAATTATGATTTTCGTTATTCTAAAATATTTTTTTTAAATAACCACATTTGCAACAGGTAAAAAGAAACATTAAAAGTCTAAAAAGGAATGAAAAATCCTTTAATTTTCAATAAAATTTATTTTAATAAAAATTTACTGAATATTAAATTACTTGTTGAATATTTTCACTACTTTTTCAAACTGACTTCTTGTATTTTCTTAGTAATTAAAGTATATCCATTTTAAATCATTACAGACGGAGTCAAATCCTTTTCCCTATTGTATGTTTAGATTTCCCTAGAATAATCATTATTAATATTATTATTCATTGTTTCTCATGCTATTCATCGGGTTTTTATTTGACTTTGTTTCGAGTTAATAACCAAGACACATATCGATTCATGTTTCGTCGCAATTTTAAAATTTTCGCACAATCCTGCAAGTGTTTAAGATGATCGATTTTTGCATAATTTTGTAGGTATATTTTGGCATTTGAATAAGTTACAGATTTTTTTGATGTTATTTGGTAAAACCTCTGTGTAATCACTGCACAAAATGACCAGAGGAAAAATATGAACTTTTTGGAGATGCCATGGTGCCTTGACTTCTACTGCTAGTTGTGCATACTTTGGTATTTTTTTCTGCATGTGCTGTTTGAAGATAAGCTGTTTGTGGAACAGTAATGTCAATCAGGTAGCCAATCTTTTGCCGTTTGTCTACGAAAGTTATGTCTGGTCTGTTATGATGAATACTTTTATCTGTAATAATTTCTCTGCCATAGTACAACGTATAGTTTGAAGTTTCAAGTACAGTATCCGGAATATATTTGTAATATGGGGAGGTTATTTCTTGTAGGTTGGATTTCGCCGCCAGTTTCTGGTGAATAATATTTGTAACTTGATTGTGCCTATAATTGTAATCTGTATGAGCCACTAATTTGCATCCTTATGTGATGTGCTGTATGCTCTCAACTGTTATGTGGCATTTTCTACATTTTCCATCTATTATTTGTTTGAGGATATGTTTTCTGTACATTTAGTACAGTAGTGTAGATCACTATGGGATCACTGTTCTTTGGGATTTGGCTGTAGTTTGTTCGGGTTAACCGGCAGGCGCCCCCTGTTCAGCGTCCTACCACCGGTGGCTTGCATGCTGTCACGCCCGGCACCGGCTCCAGACGTGCCCCGGCGCTCCCCGGGCAGCGGCTCTTTTTCCGAGGCCTTATGACTTCTTAAACGTCTCTCCATATCAGTATGGGTAATTGCCATTGCCCCAAGCACCTTTATAATCGGTGACAATTGCTCGTCTTCCACTTGGCACAGTTGTTCTTGCTAACACGTAAGACTAACTTCTAACTAACATGCAGAAAGAGTGGAAGGAGAAGAGAGGGGATGTCATGGGGAGTTCGTATTTCACCTGAAGAAGGGAAACGATGAAGGACAATTTAGGACAGGGGCAGGAGGGATAATGAGAGAATGATAAATTTCACAGGTAGGGACAGCGGACAGCTGCTCCGGTTAGTCGCCTCTTACGACAGGGAGAGATCCCGTAGTGCTATTCTACTAAAACCCCCAGTCACCACATGGGGTTTATTATTATTACTATTATTATTAGTAGTATTATTAGTATTATTATTATTACTATTATTATTACTACTATTATTATTATTACTATTATTATTATTACTATTATTATTATTATTATTATTATTATTATTATTATTATTATTATTATTTCCTATTTTCTGTAGATATACATTGATACAGGGGTTCTCAAAATCACCCAAGGCAACAATTGTTTGCACGTAATGTGGAAAAAAGATTTAGTTTTTTATATCCGTCGAATCAGGCTTAAGAATTTACGGAATATATATTCTGTTCTCAGTAATGCGGCGTTTTGAATGGTCCGCAAATGCTTTTCAATCAATTTTAACTTTTTACTTCGCGATCTCTTGTCATTCCTTGGAGACCAATCCATTCGCTGACACCACGCAGTGGAAGCACTTCCACTCCGCGCAATCCATACATGTCCTTCAATTCAACTTCCAGGGGTTGGTATTTCCTTTTCTTGTCTTTTTCTCAGCAACAATTGTTACAAGCCGGTCATCAGTAGGGACCGCAACATCAATGATACATGATGTTTTAAATATTTTATCAAACACAATATCTGGTATATGTGCTTCCACTGACCCTTGACTCGTTGGTGGATTTACATAGGCGACATCGGCTATCAATTTGCTAGCCCATGATGAAGTTTTTATAAGCTCTAGTTTTGCCCACTTGATCTTGAATGGAGAGAAGAAATCCTTCAGTCTCACCGAAGAGGCCCCCGGTTTGAAGCCACTCCACTGAGTTTTCTTATCAATATTCTTCGAAGTTAAAGTGGCAAAAAATCTACCATGAAGTTCCTTTCTCTGAAGTTCTTTACCAGATATTCACTTAGTCTTGATGCTTCAGGTAATCAAACTCTTTACTTGGTTGTGCCAGACATAATGTAGTCATTTTTCTATCTTGATCACAGATAGCTTTGTGAACAGACGAGTTGATGGACAGAAAGTACCGACGCAGCTTTTAGTTTTGCTGTTGGAACAGTGCCTCCAAGTTGAGGAATTATCTTCCTGCACTAGCACGAGGTAAGTACAGCCTGTGCACTGAACTCTGAGGGTGGTGCAGTCGATGCCCTGTAAGCGTAGTTCTTATTTTCCTGTCAAAAGTCCATTTTATTACCCCAAATTTGTAAGTTGCTATGGGAATAGCTCAAGTATTAACAGCAGATATTTTGCTTCTTGAATTGATCCATGTTTTGCAGACTTTATTTACTCTCAATAGCACGTTCTGTACAATTTTGTTCCTAACGTCTGAATCAAAAATTTCCAGCAATTGTATCATTTCCATGTATTTTTAGGAACCCAGTGCCGATATTTTTAATATTTGTATCACCAGATTTTGACCAAATTTTGTTCTCTATTTTGGACATGCCCGCGGACAACATGAAAGGTAGAGAATTTTTCAATCCCAAACTCTAAACAAACTGCATCGCTGAAACTCTTGACAAGTTCAAGCTCGTTTTGTAAGTGATTTCTATTAGAAGCATATAGTTTGAGATCATCCATGTAGAGCTGGTGCGAGATACGAACATCAGGTGTTTTTTTTTCAATAAGTTCCCATATCCTGATTGTCTGAGCATTCTGCTCAAAGTGGTGAGTGCTATGCCAAACCATAGCGGGCTTATGCTGTTCCCTTGAAAGATCCCACGATGAATTTCAGTGTCTTCCGTCACGTAACAGCAGGTTCCGTTCTTAATCTGCAAATGAGTTTTCCATTCTGACATGCAGTTCTTCGTGAAAACGATCAGTCTTTGATCGATTTTATACAAGTCGAGTACTCTTAAAATCTATGAGTGAGGTACTGAATCAAAGGCTGGTTCTTCCGTACTTGCTGCGTAATTACACTATCGATTAATAATAATTCCTTGCATTCCATTCTTCCCTTGCGACACCCATTCTGTTCAGCAGCCAAAATGTACTGGTCGACTAAATGACTGTACATTCTTGAAGATATCATGAAAGTCATAATTTTATGTAGTGTTGGCAGGCAAGTAATCGGTCGATAATTTCTTGGCTGGAATCTATCACCAGCTTTGGGCACCATACATGTTCTGCTTGTCAACAGGTGCTTTGGGAATATAGTTGGATCTAGCAAAACTTCATTGAACAGCTGAGTCAGGCATGGGTGCGAGACTTTGAAATACTTCCACCATACATTTTGGATACCATCTGGACCTGGTGATTTCCAATTCAGTGTTCTCTGTACCGCTGTTTTGATATCAGCAAGGGAATTTCAAAGGGAGGCATCTCGTCGATGTTAAGACAAGCTTCTATTTCATCCTGCAGCCAGTAGGCTTCTTCATCGTGTTGCTTTGGTTTAGCACAGATATCAGTCCAATACTGAACCAGGGATTCGCTACTTGTAAATTGCCCTTGATGGTCTTCATTGTCATTCTACAGCTGTCTATAAAATTTCTTCTGTTAGAAAGCAAAAGCTGACGGTTTTTGGCGTCTCTTTGCTGCTTCACCATAACGCCGCCGAATTTTCGTATCGAGTGCAGCTATTGTCTGTTTCAGACGTTCCTCTTCATCTTTCAACTTATCCAGATCATTCGAAACTTCATTCTTTTAGCAATTAATCGTATCCCATTTCTGACTTTCTTAGGTTCTTTTCCTTTCCCTACGAAGTATGCTGAGAGATGACTGATTTACTTCCTTGGTTTATTAATTTTGAAAATGATCATTTTCTTCCATGTTGGCACGAATTCATTCTTAGGGCTGAAGGTTTTGGATGTTGTGCCATTTTCCTGTCTAATTTTTCCGCCCAAAACAGAGCAAACTGGCAAAGCGGCACAGTGCACTGCATCAGACGGTTCTTCTAACGAAATCATTTGCGATAATGTATTTTCAACTATGGAATTCATTTCTTTACAAGCGGCGTAAACATTCGCACTCCCAATGATCTTAGGTATACGAGGTCGTTTCTGCAGTGGAATATCTTTGTACATAATACGGTATTTCTGGTAGCTTTCCTTTAATTCATTGATGAGATGTACATTACTAATTGAACTACCTTCATATTCAGCTACTTGATCCCTTTCAAGTAGTCTCTTTTCTTCTTTATGATCCTCGCCATGTAATGGAGTCTCTGATGGAGTGTTACTTTGCAGAGTTATTTTTTGTTTAAGTCTATTAAATTCGGCATCTAAATATACACGTCGCCTTTGAATAGAATTGAACTGACTGCAAACTCGTTACTCATTCAGTGTGCTATCTGGATAAATTCTTCTCCATTCCGCATGCATCCTTACTCTGAACCCTTCATGCTTCGTCTACTCTTTTGTGCTAATATAGTACGCATGGATTATGAAGATGTTCATCTCTTTTGTCCACCTCATGCGTAGGCTAGTTTGCCTTGATATGGCGGAGGACCCTATAGGTGGGGACCTCAAGCCACTCCGGCCTTCAGCAGATGAAGCTGCTGTCTCTGCGGTAGCCATGAGTGGTATGGCGCCGCGCCTAAACTGTTGATCTGCACTAGGTTCACCATTATACACTGGCACAGGTAGCTCATTTGACACAGTTGGCCCGGTGCCAGAACCTACTGCGCGATCTTGCGAGGATCGATCGTCAGCGACTCTCTTCCTTAATAACCTGCTCATAACAATCTTCTCCGGTTTCCCGGTATTAAACACCAGTCGAAGAATCTCTGGTTTTTATGGCTTGGGTCCGCATGTCAGCCAGGCACGTGATGTGAAATCCTCCTCTGCGGTCCAACTGTAACCTTATAGGCTGAGAGAGCTGCTGTTGACCATTTCACTGGTTCTTCTACCGGTCCAGTTGGGTGACCTATACCATCCTGATAGACCTTCCCCAGAGTTACTCTCTAGTAGCCCTATCAAGACCTTCTCTCATCAGTTCGCCGGGCCACTCCGCCGAAGGGGCTGGTTACCGCTGCCTTGGAGAGGGTTTCCGACTTAACAGGGCTCCCCGCGTGAAGGGTGAAGGGTGAGAGTGGAGTTGGGTGCAAAAGGTTTTTTCTGGCACATCGCACTATTATTATTATTATTATTATTATTATTATTATTATTATTATTACTAGTGAGAACCCGTCAAAATTTGACGGTTAGATCTGAGATAATTGTAAAATACTGTACCCAGACTAATGTTCACAATATATTGCATTGTTTGGATCTTGAGGGTACAACGAAGATATTCGGTGATGAGTTCCCAAAATTTTGAACACGTATGGCCCATGACCAGGTGGCAATGCAATATCGGCACAAAAGATATACCACTATTATACTGAAGGATATTATTTCTAAAGTTTTTTGTTGTGTCATCATCTCCTATTACCAACTGTTTGATTTCTTCTGGCATATTACTCGAAGGTAAACTTATTTCCCCATTTAAGCAACACAGAGTAAATCGTTTGCAGAATTTCTCTCACATGGAAAGTACAAAGCAGAACAAAACTGACATTTCATAGACAATGACCCAATAGAAAACCAAATGATCTCACTATCACGACACCTACGTTGACTTTCTCTTTCCCTGCGTCCAGTTAATGCACGTTTGCGTCTTTTGGGGCGGGTGAACAACGATTCCGAATTCGACATAACCTGTAAACAACTTCACTAAAGTACAACCGAGCAAAACCCACTGTGTTCTCTACAAAATACACCACAGAAGCAAATACATGCAAACTGTCAACACCACAATGAAATTATTACACTGAAACAAAACCTTGATGAATTGTAAACAAATCTCAACAATCAAAACAAAACATCAAGCATCGTGGACTCATGTATATCGATTTTGAAACTGCCACCCTTTGAAATAAAACAATTGACTATTGATAAGCGTACTATTAAAGAATGATTTAATTTATTAATTTACACAGTAAATGTTGGTGAATCAACACAAAGAATATCTGATAACACATCTAGGGATCATATTCTTTCATTTAAAAGAAAAAATACAACAATCGGTTCAGTAGAAGCTCTAAACGAAGCCATTGCAGAATACCTTATTTTTTTAAATATATAGACTAGTGGGAACCCGTCAAAATATGACGGTGTGATCTAAGATAAATGTAAAATACTGTGCCCAGACTAATGTACACAATATGTTGCATTGTTTGGATCTTCAGGGTATAACGAAGATATTCTGTGATGTGGAGTTCACAAAATGTTGAACACGTATGGCCCATGACCAGGTGGCAATGGAATATCGGCACCAAATTACACAAAAGAAAGACCACTATTATACTGACGGATATTATTTCTAAAGTTTTTTGATGTGACATAATCTCCTATAAACAACTGTTTGATTTCTTCTGGCATATTGCTCGAAGGTAAACTTATTTTCCCATGTAAGCAACACAGAGTAAACTCGTTTACAGAATTTCTCTGACATGGGAAGTACAAAGTAGAACAAAACTGACATTTCATAGACAATAACCCAACAGAAAACGAAATGACCTCACAATCACGACACATACGCTGACTGTCTCTTTCCCTGCTCCCAGTCAATGTAGTGCGTTTGAGTCTTTTGGGGCGCGTGGGCAACGATTCGGAATTCGACATAACCTGTAAACAACTTCACTACAACCGCACAAAACCCACTGTCCGAATGTTCTCTACAAAATACACTACAAAAGCAAATATGTATATGCAAACTGTCATCTTCACAATGCAATTATTACACTGAAACAAAACCTTGACGAATTGTGAACAAATCTCAAGAATCAAAACAAAAACATCAAGCAGCGCCACCATGAAGCGGCGGGGACGCACATCTATAGACTCATATGTATCAATTTTCAAACAGCCACCCTTTGGAAGAAAACAATTGACTATTGATAAGCGTACTATTAAAGAATGATTTAATTAATTAATTTACACCGTAAATGTTGGTGAATCAACACAAACAATATCTGACAACACATCTAGGGATCACATTCTTTCATTTAAAGGAAAAAATACTACAATCGGTTCAGTAGAAGCTCTAAACGAAGCCATGGCAGAATACCTTATTTTTTTAAATATATAGATTATTATTATTATTATTATTATTATTATTATTATTATTATTATTATTATTATTACTATCATTATCATCATTATTATTGTTATCTTTGTTATTATTATTTTGTATATACATTATTATATTATTAGTATATACATATATATAATATGTTTAAAAACAATGTATAGAGAACTAGTTAAGAAACTACTTAGTCCTAGCCAATACGGATAATAACAACGACCGGAAAGGTGGCCCTTGGCTCTGCAAGTGCTATCGCTGCAGTGCCTCTGACCGAGAGGTTCTAGGCTTCGAGTCCCGACGGTGGCAGGATTTTCGACACTAGCGTTTATAATGTTATTGCTTCCAAGCCTACTCCTAACGCCACTTGTTTCCGCATCATGCGCTTGTGACGTCGTACAAACACGCCTCAGAGTGTCACCGCGCCGCAACACATGAAGATGCTACGCACCCAATCCCGCGAGAGGCGCCTTCTCACGTGGTCAGCCACGCCCCCTCGCCCTGCAGAGCGGCTCGGGGGCGAGTCTGCGGTTACGCTGGACAGCCCTGTGGCAGCCGTGCATTTTTTTTTTAATTCGTTGCGCCCTTAATTTAACTTATCGGCGCAACGCGTCTCTTCGCCCCTGGTCGAGCGTTGAGCGCGGAGTAATCCTCCATTATCTATACCTCTATTTCAGAGGACGCTGTATTTTTATATGTCTCGTCTCGTCTAGTCCGTTGTCAAAGAGGACCGCCAGGTAGCATCTCCGCGTACGCGCCTCTTGCTTCACGCGCCCCTGCGTCACTACCCAGCGGCCTGAATTGGGAAGGAATTAGGAAAGGGGCAGGGTTTAGGACACTTCACAGGGGTTGGACTAGCCCTTGTGAAGCGGCCAAACTCGGTTTGTTGCAACAAATTTTACATGAGATTCGACGGGAATCGAATCGGGACCTCAGTGGGGAAAGGCTAGCGACTTCGCTATGTGCCACGAGCGAGCCATTTTAGACACGCCTCTGGCGCTCAGCGGCCTCGCCTCGTGGTGCATTTGCGTTTGGGAAGTTTCCTCAGCCTAAATGTAGCTTTGCTTTCAATATGAGTATTGTTCACTGTTGCAGTCACTTCCTTTGCCGAGACTCCACCCCTCTCTCCGCTCCCGGGCGCCACACGTAGTAAAATTTAACATTATAAACTGATTGAATAAACAACTATTTTAATACTTTTAAGTGAGAGGTACATGTTTCGCTTACACCAAGTCATACTTGTAATCAAGGGCTCTAACCCTGGCTCGATATCTAAACGTATTCATGAACTACGTTTGTAAATATACATTGATTTAGGAGAAGCTTTTGGTTTCTCCACAACTCTCTAAATACATATTTTTATCAAAATCTATACACTTGGAATGTACGTTAAACGTTTTTACCGTGCCCGGAAGCATCTGCAAAAGCTCGTTTACTCTCATAAACATTTCTTATTTCTCAAAATCTCAAAAAGTGTAGTAAAACTATAGGAAAAATTTTTAATTTGTATTTGAATAAATAATATTTAAAAAATTGTGATTCAATGGAAAACGTTAACGAGAAGTACTAATAAACAGGCTACGAACAAGTCTCATAACACGACTAAACTTATTTATCATAATGTAAGGGGAATTAATAGAACAGCAAAATGATTTCTTTGTGTATGCCCTAATTCAGTGTGCATTCTGTAACTAAACTGTGTTTTAAATTCGTTTTTGTTATAATTTTCAAGGGAAAATACCAGTACGCATATATGACTTCACTGGAGACTTGTGAAGATTCAGTCGAAGGTGACACTTGGCCGTTCAGTTACACATTCACGAAGAACGAGGAAGACGAATACGTTATATATTTCAATGTCACTCTGTTGGAGGAGGTTGGAGAGAGTACGGGGGTAAGTTTTCTAATAATAAATAGTGTATTTTAGGTCTTAATACAGAGGAAAAACATTGTTAATAAGTTTCGCAATTTTCTGTTGACGTAAAAATAAAAACTTTTTCAGTAAATTAATTCCTTTATAGTTGTGGTCGGTTTTAATTTCATTCACTAAATTATTACAACAAATGAATAAAAGACTTCCATTTTGTGTCCTTTTTTGTCGCACAGATCATCTTTAATGCCGAAAGATGGTTAACTGGATCAGGATGGAAAACATATTATCCATATGAAGATACAAATGTTTGTGAAAATGCATTTCTACAGTTTCCTGAATTGATGTTCGGCATCGTGGAAGCCATGGGTCTCCCAGCTGACAAAGAAAATGTCGAAAAAAATTGCCCGATACCAGCAGTACGTATTATTGATAATAATTGTGGAATTATATTTTACTAGCATTTACACAGGCATTGCTCGATATATTTATCACAAACATCTATTGAGCAGCGCCGTCCGTCTTGCACACTCCGATGGGCTCAACACCACCATCTTGTCCTCAATTAGAGGAAAACAAATTGTGTCGTGAAAACATCAACAACCAACAACGAACTCTCCTTGACATTCGTCCTTCACATTCCAACAACAAAAGTTAATCATAAACGCTGGAGCCATTTTTTGAAAATGTCCCAGGGGCCAGAAAATCGGCTGGACGGTTTAGCAGTTAGCGATCTTCACCGACGGACAGACATACGTTTTGCCGTCAACCACTTTTTCGGTAGCGGGGACCCACAAAATATTGTGGGAATTCTGATTTGGTGTTGTTGACGTTCTTATTACAAGAAATAAAAGAGGTAGCGGGGACCCACAAAACATGTATTCTGGCTACACCACGTGTGATTTTGTTCTAAATTTAGCAACTGCGTTTATCTTCTGTTTTCGTTACTAGGGCCCTGTAATAAGGGTTTCTTTGCCGAACATTCCCCGTTTTTTCGCGCACCATTACATAACTTTCTCTCTACCGCGTAAGCTACAGCGAGGAAGTAAAATAGATTCTCTTTTTTTAAAAAAAAATTGAAAATGATGTGAGGGTTTCATGTCAAATACCTCCAAAACTATAAATATACATTTCAAATTGGGAGAGCCATCAGTTCAGATGGATCCAAATATCATCAATTCTGGATATAAGTGAGGTTGCTGATTAGGTGTTGTGAACATTATTAAAGAGTAAAATATTTGAAGTTATCTTTGTCAATCCATATTTATTGAGAGAGCTTACTTTTGACGGCTTTGTCTTTATCGTCAGCCCAGAAATACACAAAATAAATACAAAAACTTAAAAAAAACAAGAAGATGTTACAAATAATACAATTGTGCGTGAAACAGCACTACTAGTTAAGAAAGTTAATTTTAAGATAATTAAAGTGGTAACTTTTGATTAAATATCAGAAAAAATGTTGTGATTTCAACAATCTTATTATTTAAGAAACTTTGTACCAAACATGTACAAACATTTTTGAAGAATAATTGCAATAGAAACTATATTAATAATTTGTTATAATTTTAACACAATAATTTAAACACACAAATTGTAGCCTTTTACGGTTTTTTATCTCAACGCATATTTACCAACAAAATTTCTCGCAAAATAATAATGTATCACAAAATATCACATTTTATTGTGGTAAGAGTACTAATAGGTACTATAACTTGGCGTCGTCCAAATTTCAAGTTGCAACTTTAAGACTGTGTTTTGACGTACAATTCTCGCGGCATAAACGTCACAGAATCTGATGAGTAGAGTGCAAGGTTTGTCGGAATGGAGACTGTGTGTTCTTTTACCTTAACAAGGTTTTTGTACTTGATAACATGCCTGTTATTTTGCTTTCCTCTTCCACCTTTTGGAGAGAGACCTGGCAATAGAATTCCTGCTAGTCCTTGAACCTGAATGTATGATATTCCTTTTAACCCTTAAACTCTCTTTTGAGTCTTTTTTGACGCCAGGGACAAAAAATGTTTCGCTACATTTTGGAAGCTATTTACATGAACTTCTCCTTTTAGATATGTTATTTACGTCCACATTTACATCTATTGTAATCTCTTCAGTTTTCTAAGTTTGTTTCTTTGTTGGAAATAATTTGATTTTCATGCGGTTGGAGTAAAAAATGCTACATTTGACATCTAAATTACAAGCAATATTCTAAAAATGTGGCCATTTCGGTTTTGTAACATTATGTTACGGTTTTTGAGTGATAATTTGGTGTATTAGTCTATTACGATTTATTATCCCTGTTTCAAAGTCCCTGTTTCACCTGTCCTCTGTTAACCTTGTTTCCAATTCTCGTGCTGGTAAGATAGATACGTATGTATATATAGTTGGTTGTTATTTAGTGCAATATAGTTGATAAAGTAAATAAATAGCATCTTTTTCTCAATTAATAATTCCAAATAACTTTCCTGCATCAAATACTTGTAAATTATTGTGTAAAACCTTTGGTATCAAAATTGACCCAGAAAAGAGTTCATGTAAGTATTTGAGAAACAGAGTCGAAGAGTTAAGCTCCTGAATGTTTTTTCACAAACGTGATTGTGAATGCATTCTTTCAACGCAAAATAAGGAAAATTACTGGCTCTTCACTAACTGTTCTCATCTTTCATTCTTTGGTTCTCATCTTTGGTTCATTAAAGGCACATTCTTGATCAGTAACAAAACTTGTAAATTATATCAGTCCCGTACCACTGGTAAATAACAAATGTGAGCCATCCGCTGTGACCAGCCCGAGTCGACAGAAATCCTGAGTGGAACAGCAGCACATTTCCAGGACAGACACTGTTCTCTCACACTTTAAAGAGGAGTTGCCTAATTTGAAGCCAAATGACTTCATATTAAACAGTTTTCAGTCTCAACATTTTGTCCATGCCCTCTACCCTTCTTCTTATTCTAAACTTTATCCCAGTTAGATGGGGTCGGCTTTTCGGATCACTACTTTCCAACTGTTTCTATTTTGTGACGTATCCATTGTGACACCATTCTTCCACATATCTCCCCTCACTTAATCACTCCACTTCTTTGGGAGGCCCCGGTCTCGTTTCCCATTCTCTATTGAAACTTCTCAGTGGGCCACGTACTCCATGCCTTCTGCACTAATTTCTGTAAAAAACCGAAAATGGCCAATTTTGAACTAATACTCTTTTTTCACACATCCATTCAATTAATACAAATAATGATATTAACGTAACTACATTTTAAAAAAAATTCCCAAAAAAGGGGAATAAAACAGTTGTTGTTGAAAACAATATGAATTGAAATTTCAAAATGTCTAACAATAAGTTGAACCACTTACCTCGGTACATGTGACGAAAGTTGGGAGACAGTGTGCAGAGGGAAGTTAGAAACCGGGTTAAATATGTGAGCTGGTGAGATATCGAAGATCTGGTTGGTGTTTTCTTGACAATGTCTCAGGAGGCATTGGTAGTACTGTTGTTGGTAGTACTGTATTACTTGCGAAAACGTATGTGACGCACTTATATACTGAAATAGCTCTTCGTTAAAAGGCGCTATTGCTGGTATCACTTACTTTCACCTCGGCCTCTATACGTTTGAAAATTTTCGATAGGAAACATTTTTTCGTAAATAATAATGGAAGTCTAAAAGAAGTCTTCTCCGTCGACTTAATTGTCAACTATTAAGTTTTCGGAGATGATTTTCATTATTTCATTATATAATTACGTCAACAACAACACATCAGAATTCCCACAAATACTTTTTCCTCAGGCAGTCTCTTTTATCGTACTGATCCGTTGCGTCGTAATGACTTTCAAGCAATAACTTGGCTCGTGACATGCTTTATCCCGTGCAACGCTACGAATCGCGACAACGAGCCTTCATCACCGTGATTTCCGAGATACAGAGAGTAGTACCTATCTTCTTGTCGCCTATTTCTTCGTTTGATATTATTTTTCAGGAGAGTTCGAACTGTGAGGTATGGTGAGTGTTGGAACTACCAATCCATCAATTATTTTAATGCCTTCTTTACTACTCTCTGCTACCTGAAGGAGCTATCGAGTGAGATAATACTGATATATGGCGGCCTTAGAGATTATTCTACTCTCTGTATTTATTGATTCTTGTTGAAGCCACCTTCTCCTGCTTATTGGGTGTCTCGATTCAACTTGTTTGTAGTACCGCTAGCTAAGACAGCGCACCGCGGAAATAGGAATTCTTGAGCTGCAAGTGCTATTTGGGATTAGTCTTAATAGACACGCAAAAAATTTGAAAAACTCCACAATTAAATAAGCAGCGAATTTAGAAACTACATCCCGAATATTTTAAAATGTTATGAATATGTGTTTAAGGTCTTAACGGGTATTTTTGTACTGAATATTTATCAGTTTTATTAACCGATATATAATTTTTCTTTGTTTTTCCAGGGATCGTATATTAGCACTCCTCTCAAACTCAAGTACCACTTCAGCAAATTCGAAGATCTCCCTTATGGAGAATCTCGAGTAAGATTCGAAATCACGGTTAATCAGGAGAGGAGACTTTGTATAGTTTTTATTGGCGATGTTGTTCCAGAGGGTAATGGCAATCGTTTTGGCTGAAACTCCACTCAATTTATGAGTTATTTTCATATCGTTTAATATTTATCCCACTTCCATATTTATCCCAATATTTATCCTGATTAAAAAATATTTTTCTATTATTGTAAAAATAATGGATTAATAAACTGACTATTTAATTAATATTTGTAATGTTTATAATGTTCCGTCTCATGTGCTATTTTACTGTTTCCTTTGGTTACATCTACTAGGTAAGTAATGATGTTAATTTTAAAAAGAAAATGTTTACCAAAACAGTCACCACAAGAATATTAAAAATAACGCAGAGCACCAAAAAACGTTTTTTGTATCCTCCCAATTTTAGATAAGATTATAAGCAGTTAGTAATTAAAAATAGTTTTCAAAGATGCTCCTCCAGCTCTCATGTAATAAACTTTTATTCTAAAATTGTGTATTTCCCCCTAATGTGGAAGCCAGCTTTCGTACACTCCCTCCCGAAATGACAAAAAATGACAAATTTCGCCCAACGTTTGTGATTTCCAACTTATCAGTATATTATCAGCATTGACCAATGTCCCTGAAAAAATTGGTTGTCAACAAATAGAAAAGTATCTTGTCATAAAGGTTCTTCTCCATAATTGTCAGTCTGGTTTTAGGGAATTAATTATAGAGCTTCTTTGTATAGAATTTGTGACCGAAAAAAGTCAAGTTCCTAAAATGATTTTTATTCACCGATTTGATACACAGAGAGTAAACTACGGATAAACTCAGTCAACAGAATAGCCACGAGATGTACCAGGAATGCGCCAGATCACCAGTGTCAAGAAGAAGGGTCCATCGTTCTATAGTGGCGTCGTCACTCAGAATCACAAACCACTTTCGCACCAATTGCTCGCTCTTCACCGGGACACGGGGAGCGGTAGCTCGGTGCAACAACTGATGCCACTGCAGCTCCTCTGACCGGGAAGTCCTAGGTTCGAGTCCTGACGGCGGCAGGATTTTCGACACTAGCTTTCAGCTAGTCGAATTCAGTCGCTGTCTGGAGGAGAATTCTAGCGGCCGGCTGCTCTGATCGGTAGTTTTCCGTGGTTTCTCCGATCAACACCAGGCGAATGCCGGAGCAACACCCTACCAAACGGGCCACGGACCGCGCGCGATCTGTCCTTCCCCTTCCTTGTCTTATCCTCTCCCCTTCCACACTCACTTACACTAACATTCACTACACTATCACATATCCCGGGAGACCGGTCGGGAGTTTAGAGCTTGTCCCGGCTGGGGCGGTGCCCCGCTGGTGGGAGAGTCCTGGTTAGGGGGAAACCCCACTAGCCGACGGTAGGTCGGCGCCGGATCTCGCCATCCAGCGGGGGAAGATAACCGCCATCTTCCGAGAAAAAACATGGACTACACTGACGGGACTAATAACCAGAGCAGTTGACGCGCCCGGAAACACGAAAAAATCAATCAATCAATCAATCAATTCACCGGACAGCTCGAACGGCCCGCCGCTCCCTTTTACAGCCCGTCCGGGCTAAAGGTCCGCCGACTAGCCCGGCCGTAGGGGCGGTGGCGCGCCAGGGCGCGTCGACTGGAGCGTGACGGCTGTGTCGCCCTCTCTTGGGCACCGTCCGCATTTTCCGGGGGCGCCGCTGTCTCGCCGCTGCGCCCCTGTCGCGGGACTTTTAAGGGCACGCAGGCCACCACTACAGATGGGGTGAAATTTCACATTTTGTAACAGTTTGAAAGCGACCAAGGTTCTTTTTGCGCAATTCATTAGTAAAAATAGAGACAATTTCGCATGAAATTATTTTTATTTATCTTGGTTTTCTTGTAATTGCAGGGCTACCTTCATATCAAGTTAGCGAAAATAGCATTTCTGATATTAGTTGAAAACCAAAACAATTTTTGGAGAAATATGTAGTACCAAAAAAAACGATTTCCATATAGTATTTATTTTTTATTCACTTGGTAAAATTTTGGTTTTCGTTTAGTTATTAGATTTCCTGATAACAATTTGGTGAAATTTCGCATTCCAGGAAAAATTTTAGAGCTACGAATATTCCTTTTGGGCAATTAATTAGCAACAGAAAACAACTATTTTACATGTATTTTTTATTTATTCCTGTAATATCTTTGTTTTTTTGTGATTGCAGTGCTAACTTAAGATCAGCTTAGCACCGTGTTTGCAAAAAATTGCATTTCTGTTATTGTAAAGACACAAAATATCTTTAATGGGAATTCGTGAGCAAGAAATAATAAATTTCGCATTTCCGGTATTATTTGAAGAGCAAGAAAATTTCGTTTTTGGGAACACTTGAGCAGCAAAAAGCGACACATTCCCGTGTAATTATTTTTTATTTATCTTTGTAATTTCTTGATTTTGTTGTCATTGCAATGCTAACTTCATGTCAAGTTAGCCCAAGAATGTTTAATTGCTGGGTAGAATGAAAAGCGACAATTTTTTGCGAAACAAATTAGTATAAAAAAGTGGCAGTTTCAGTGGATACAAATCTTTATGTATTTGTGGATAAGCAAGCTTTTGATTTAACTTAATATTTTGCCAGCATTACCTCTGCTCCACAAGGGAGTTGGGGGTGTCTAGAGCAAATTTTCAAAGGTTGCCCAATTATGACGTCTAGTGGTAGGGTATTTAAAAACCTCACCAGCCAAGAACAATAAGCCTAATTGTCATTAAAATGAGTGGGAATATAATCTTTACTCCAAGAAAGGAGAGTCGTAGGCGCCCAAGTTGGGGGATGATGACAGTCAAGATGGTGTATTGACATGGTAAAAAAAATTGCAAATTATTATATTTCGTTTTCTTCTTAACCCAGAGGTTTCAAAGAGACGAGGGGATGCTTCGGGTAGAATGTGATCCAATATATCTCGAATGTGATCCAAGATGGCGGCCGTGTAGAGTGTAAACAAAGTTAGCTCCGTATTTTCATCAGTATTATATAGTCAATTGATATTTGTTGAAATAAATATTTTGCAAAGTGCATTAATTAAGTAATTTGAACCAGAATAAACATTATCCAAACTAGATATCAACTATTTTATTAATTAAATCGCTAACATCACTTGCACTCTAACCATCCCCCTCTCGCGTGTTCAGTGGCAGGTGAGTGTCCCTAATATTATACCAGTGTAGTGTAGTGTAACATTATATATATATATATATATATATATATATATATATATATATATGTATATGTATATATAGTGTCTTAAGTGCAGTGTGCACATGAAGTTATTTTAAGTGTGCATTTAACATAACTAACAACCATTATATGCAACTAACCTTACATTAACACACACTTGCCAAAACTGAGTTAAATACTATATAACCTGATTAATACAAAACTCAGTTAAATACTATTGTTACGACGCCGCTTCCTTGCTCTAGATGTGATTGACGCCGGCCCGGGCGTAGCTCAATCGATTAATTGGATGGTGGAAGGAAGTTGATGAGAATGGTCTTAATCAAATTGAAGTTGTGCTAGATAAATAAATGTGGGCTTTATTTCTGACAGGTGTCAGAGAAGTTACATTGAGAATTTGAAGTTGAATTGGTCCTGCCTAATGAGCTCATAAAAAAAGATAAGATTAAATTAAATAAAATTAATTTACAAATGGAGTCCTTATTCCTAATCACAATAGCCACTGCGCGGCAACGCTTACATGCGAGAAGTTTTGTACTTAATTTTCTTTTATTTAAAAGTCCAAAACGCTTGAAGAGCAACCCGTGCGTAGGTTTACTTTGCCTGATGGCGAGAGAAACCAGCGCTCCAGCGGCGGGATTCCCTCGGGTCGGTGACCTCAACAGCTGGCGGCGGCAGGCTCGTTGAAGGGCGGCTTTTGGCGGCCGGGACCGCGGCACAGGCGGCGGTCGCAGGGTGGGCAGCGTCAGACCGCGTCTGCTAGAGGAAGCCCGTATTGTCGGGGCCGTCTCCACCTCTTGATGACGATTAGCGGCGACTCCGCATCAGGTATCGGTTGGCAGCGTGGCTCCGTAAGATGACGAAATAATCACGGGCCGTTTTGCGCACCGTGGCGCGATGATCGCGCATCAAAACACCGACAATCTCGGCGGAACAGCCTGAAGCCTAGATAGCACTCTTCACTGTGCGCGAGCCTCGTGAGAAGCTCCCTGACCGAAAATTAGGTCAAGAGTGTGTGCGCGAGCCTCGTGCGAAGCTCCCTGCCCGACAATTAGATCAGAAGTCCATGTTGGGTTTTGGCTCCGTACGTGCGTGCCCTTTGGTTCCCCCTCCCCAAATTACATACTGACTCTTGAAATTACCCCTTCCCCCGTCATTTGTGCTCTGATTGGCCTAAACCTATGGCGTCGTAGCTAATACTTCACCAATCAGATGTCACGATTCCCTAAAACTTTCCGTCAATTCGATCTTTTCCCTCTCACTCTATCTCCAAGCGTGTGCACTTATGCAATAGACGTTTTCATAACACTCTTTTCAACAAACAAAGTTAATAAATGGGCCTGTACTTCCCAGTCGGGGGTTCACCTGCGGGGAATTTTCAGCTCCGAAAACAGTGAGGCATTCATAAGAAGGGGGCCTCGTGGACGCGCAGCTGTGGGTCGTAAATCCCTTTAGGGACGGGCGATTTCGAAGGGGACCTTCCAGCGGCGGTCGCGGGGTGGAGGGGCGGTGGCGGGCGCCGGCGTGTCCTGACACGCAGTTCTCTGGTTCACAAATACTTTTCCTCTTGTACATAATAATAATAATAATAATAATAGTAATAATAATAATAATAATAATAATAATAATAATAATAATAATAATAATAATAATAATAATAATAATAATAATAATGATAATATCGTGCCGCCACACTATATATACTGATTAAAACAAATTTCTTTTAAAAACTCTCGATAAATTACACTTATAATCTAAAATACACTGACAATCTATTCTGAATACGTACACCAAAAATGCAGCACCACGCAACCCATCTGAACCTCAACGCCGACCTCCAGAAAGCCTACAAATAGGTAGAGGCTGCATTCCAGCAAGTAAATGCAACTGAAGCTGAAATCTTTAGGCTGGAAAAGGTCGTTCTGAACACTTGTGGCTGGTCAGTAGTCTCTAGAGATAAAATAACCAAACCCTTAGCCAAGCCTAGCCATCTACTTGCACCACAACGTACTCACACACACAATGCCCTCCCTACAAGCAATAGGTTCCCTCTCCTCCAAGACTCTGTTTTGCACGCTCACCAATCCTCTACCTCATTCTCCACCACTTCTACACCAGTGAACTGGAAAAACAGCACCTTTAAGATTCTACATCAGAACATTCGATCCTTAAAAAACGAAGTACACGAAATAGAAATTATACTAAAATACAACATAAACACAATGCAATGCAATCTGTATAACTGAATACTGGCTTACGGAGAATGAAATAAAAGTGATAAAAAATCTCTACTACTGTTTCAACTTGGCTGGTAACTTCTGTCGTAGGGCCAAACACACAACACCAATCATACGTAAGGAGGCACATGCATATACCTGGCCAATAACTGTGATTCCAAAGAAGTAACTTAATTCAAACATATAACATGCGACTCAGAAGACATAGAACGTTCAATTGTAGAAATTCCAAAGCTAAAAATCTTCATCCTAAACATTTACCGAGCACCTGATGGAAATCTTCAGGTATTATTAAAAACTTAGAAATATTCTTGGATAAATTATCAATGAGGGCTCATTACTCATAATCTGTGGTGATATAAACATTAACATCCTACCTACTGCTACACGAAAAGGACAGAATCAAACTAATAAACTGATTACGCTTCTATTATCTAGATACAGAAATTGACACCCCCCAGGCAATCTAAGAACCCCCAAACAGCAATAGACTATATCCTATTACACGAAACAAAACACACATGCACAATCACTACTAATGATACGGGGCTCAAGGACAACAATGCTCAAATACTCACTCTTAAAATAATTTTCACCTCACCAAAAGTAAACTCAAAAAAGGAGACCAGGAAGTATAACGCAAAAAAGTTGAACCAACTCATCTCACTATTAATTAATTACTCATAGCCAGGGATATATGAAATATTTGACATCAACCTAAAGTTTTCTCAAGGAGAAGTAGCCTTTTTTAAATCATTGTCAATCCTCACACGAGGGAATACAAACAAAAGAGGGATGAACTGATCTCCTGCATTTGATAACAAAACAATCACATTCTTTCATCTTATCCCTAGATGTAATTATCCCAACTTGTTTTCTCCCTTTCACAGACATTACCTTCAGTTTGTTGTTGTTGTGTACACAAGACACAAGTATCGTCCGCATTAAATATCCATGACGGAGGAAACTGAAATTTCTCCATCAACTCAGTAATAACTGCTAGCAATCAAAAAAATTGTTGACCATATCTTCACAGAATCCAACAGCACGCTGAAGGCTTGTCGACTCGGCTGTTCTCAACCTTAAGTCCGGATGTCGGTTCATAATGCCATAATAAAAATCTTTCCCAGCCATACATGTTTCTGTATTGCAGCGGTGTTAGATTTTTAGGTTTTAAGCAAGTTTGTAAGACAGTTTTAAAAATCCTAGTGGCATTAGTTGACTATTCAAGGCCTTAACATGATTGTATAGTATTTCCTCTCGGTCACAATCACACATTTTAGTAAATGTGCCTTTGTTCTCCGAGCAGCAAGGCTTAGCTGTTCCCTCTTTCCCTTCCGAAAGATTTTTGACACGAGAATACATCTCCTAATGTACTCTTACCACATCTTTCACTGGCTGCACGTATCGTCATTTCTTTTTTTTAATTTATTTCTTCTTGTTCGACAATACAGTCTTTCAAGGGTTTTAAAAATAAATAAGATTATTATATGGCAGTTTTGGATTGACCATCCATAAGGTAAGTGAGGTTTAAACTCTGACATAATTATTGATTTAATGATTTTGTTAATTAAGAAGAGAAAGGAATATGATTATGTTAAGGAGTTGAGGGTATAGTGGTTCTTTGGGAAATCTTGACTTTATGCGTAGGTGGACCGCATTTTTTCCCATGTTAAAAATGATGGTACTTGGTGAGGTATGCAGATTGTTGTAAAAATTGTTAGCTAATTTAGCTATGGTTTCTTCTAATTTTGTAATTTTTAATTCTCGATGAATTTGTTCATTTGTATTGAACCAGCGGCATTTAGAGTATTTCTTAGAAATTTACTTTGAATTACTTTGATTTTATTAATATTCCTAGGAGCTGCACCTCCCCAGATTGGGCATCCATAGCTTATAGTAGGAAGGATTATCGATTTGAATATTAGCAGTCGGCATTTGCTTTTCAATGTAGAGCGCTGGTTTAAAATTGGAAATAATTTTGAAATTGTTGCTTTTGCTTTATTTGCAACCGCATTGATGTGCGGTTTCCGTGTTAACCTTTTATCAAATAAAATGCCAAGGTATTTTACTGGTGAGGAGGCCCATGGTATTTTCCTTCCTAGAATTGATAACTTTGTCCATGGCCAACTTCATAACTTTTTCATACCAATTGCCACCTATTAATTTCCTGAAAAAGTCAGAAACCATTAAAAAACTTGAAGTTTATTTACCAGTGTAATGTTCGATACCACTCGATTCCACTTTGTCCGATACCAGTCGAAATACTTGCAACGTATGTATGATTACCAACCGTCTTGTAACAAAGCAAATAAAACTATACGCCTAAATTATAATGTCCCACCAACTACGGACCACACCCATAATATCTAAAGGGTTCAGGATATTGAAATGCAGTTTTAGCCGAACAATGCCTAATCATGGAGCAAGAACCATGCTGTAGAGAAATTGTCTATAATATTTTTAGTTCTCGAAAAATTTAATAATCTTCGGTTTTTTAAATGGAACTTTACATTTTTCTCACCAGCAATGAACAGATCATGAAAAGAGGATTAAAATGAATCATAAGCTAAAATTTTAATTGTAACTTGAGTATAAAATTTGACTTTCTGACATGTGACTTTGAATTAAACGGGCAATCGTGTAGCAGTCCTTGCAACTCTCGCCTTCGAGGAAGGTGGCCTTCGCGGCGTCAAGACCCTTGCGTGGAGAGGGTAGACTGAAAGGGATGGCAGTGGGGGATAAGAAGCATAACCACAGCCATCCTTAGTGTTCATTCAGACGTCACTTTAAGAATGACCAATTTTAACGATCATATTGGGAGATTTTTTCCATTTTTTTATCTGAATTTAACTAGTCTTGTACTGAAATTTCAAAACATCCATCGTTTCAAAGCAGGATATAAAAAATTGGTAGCGTAAGGAAGACGATAATAATAAATATCATTTTCAAACTGAACAAGAAGCCAACCGAGTTCCGTTGTGGCAGCCGACCGAGACACATCGTGCTCCGATCGCGGCCAGTGAAACGTTTTCATATTGTCATTCAGACTGTGAACGTTGTGACATTTAATTAGTGGTAATACTCTAGTTCCACGAGTTGTGAGTGTCTGAAATCAACTATACGGTCAGCCGTTGCAGCGGTTACCCTGCTCAAGGATGGAGCCCACGGGCATCGGGGCTCCCATAACCTCAACACCACCACCTAAGGTATCTACTCAACCAAAGCTGAAAACCTACGCAAATGCTATGTCAACTGAAGTGTTTCCCACCAAAGACCGGGCTATAATCATTGACTCACTAGAAGGTCTCACGATTAAAGATTACATAAACAGTCTCTCCAACATTATTGACCCTAATGAAATAAGATTTATTTCAAAAATTGCAAACAACAGAGTATGTATTTTTCTAAGCTCTCAAACAATAGCTGACACCCTTACAAACAACCATAAAGTCATTAAAATAAAAAAAAACATGAACTGAAGCTGAGACCACTTCTAACAAAAGCCAAAAGAATAATTATCTCAAACATCTGCCCCGTCATCCCTCACTCAGTAATAGAGAATGTACTCACCACAAATAACATCAAATTGGCATCCAAAATTTCATTTGTTAAAGCTGGTATTCCTGGACAAGGGTTCTCCCATATTATGAGTTTTCGGAGACAAGTATATGTTTCTCCTGAAGATGTAGGTCTACTAACTGAATCCACTATTGAATATTTTGAAGGCTCAACATATAGGATATTTTTCACAACTGATGAAATGGCATGCTTTAACTGTCACCAAACTGGGCACTTAGCTGGACAATGCCCTTCACCCAACACTTCTAATCACCATAAAACTACCAATTTAAGTAATGTTCCCATGGAATCTGAACACATTAGTGAAAAACCCTGTGACGTGCCAGATCCAGCAACCAATGGAAAATTGTAATGTGACAGTGCAAATAAGCACTGCCTGTTTTCATACTAGCCCCATTGGTAGCATTCTAATAGAAGCCAAAGAACCAACTCTAGCTCATCGTAGACAAATGCTAACTCTCAAATATGCTATCAAAACAGCTGAGTCAAATAATCCTATAATCTACCACGATATATACCCCAAACTTCAAAATGACTACAAAGAACAAAAATGCTTTTCACCAGTATATAGCAAAGTGAAAAACCTACTAAGACAGCTAAACTTTCAGGAAAAGATATTAATGGAAAAAAGAAATAACAGTATACCACCATGGACAATTCCTGATATAGTAGCAGATATAACACTGGACTCTATCCAAATAAACAAAATGGTTAAAAAAGATAAGGAAATAAAATTTCAAGAAATAGAAAATAAATACAAAGATTCCTTTAAAATATATACTAAACTTATCAATAATAGTGATGGAAAATATGCAGCTACATTTACCAAAGATGTTAAAGTTATAAACAGACTGCACTCCTACGCTAGTACTACTACAGCTGAAATATGCTCTATAATGACAGCCTTCAAAATGTCACAAAAACTCAGACATAACAAGTTTGTCATTTTCTCTACTTCCCTTGAAGCAATAAATAATATTCACAATAACTACCCAGGTATACCAATGATAAACAGTATTCATGAAATATATCAAGACATTATACAATCTAAAAAGACTCTCATAATTGCCTGGATACCAGATTACAAAACAATGCCTGAACACAACACAATGAGCATTGAAGAGGAAAATGTAAGCCCTGAAACTGAAAGTATTTTAACAATATCACACACATACAAGGATTTATGGACACATATCAAGAAAGTAATGGATGAAAAGTGGAGCAACCTCTGGAAACCGTGACAAGAGCA